>JACYXV010000163.1:7576-21653 GCA_016859225.1 Thielaviopsis cerberus | reverse complement strand
CCGCCCAAAAAGCTGTCCACCGCCGTGCTTGGCGACCCCGCGCCGCGGCTACGCAGAGACTTGCGCAGACTACCTGCGCGCCCCTATAGCTGTTGAGCGATGGCGAGCGGACAACGCCGCCGTCCGAGTCTGTGTACACGTGACCGCGCGTGGCCGGTGGCGAGAACGAAGTTGATAACTTGGGCAGCGGTGGTACAGGCGGAACGTCACCGCTCGCATGCAGGTCCGGCTCTGACGCTTCGTCAACGCTACGATGCGGTGAGCTGCTCGGCCGCGCGGGATTCATGGTCAACGGTAGCGCCATGCCAGAACCGCGAGATCCTCTAGACCCGCGGGAGCCAGTGCGCGCAAGTGTTGTCTTGGACAAATATCCGTCGCCATTTTCCATGTGCGATAGGTTCATCGGGTTGAAGCTGGCCTCGGATGGCGTCAGTTCAAAGCTGACCATGCTTTCAGTGCCGTCGTCGGATTCGGCGTTGCCGCCGCCGCGCGATGGCGCTGAAATGGGTTGACCCATGAGCACCTGCTTGAGTTGGTCGACAGAGGGGACGTAGCCACGGTTGGACACGGAGCGGGCACGGGATGTGCTGCGGACGCTGTTCTTTCTGTGCTTTTGAATAGGTAACAGGCCACTTGCCTGACCATTACTAGATACAGGGCGACCCGCCAGTTGGCTTCCCCGGGGAGATGGCGGGTGGCCGTTTCCGTTTATAAGACGGTTTTTGCCCGAGCCACCAGTCCGGGAGCCATTCAGAGAGACGCTCTTGCTAGCAGACTGAACAGCCAGCAAGGTTGCTTCGCGCGTCCAGTCACTAAGCAACTGGTCACGAAAGGCAATGGGCAAGTCATACTCGCCCTCTGCATCTCTCTCCTGGTGAAAGTGATTCTTGATCGGGGGCAAGTTAAAATCGTGGCCCGACGTCGTCGGCGGACTGGCTGGAGGCGAGGCAGCAGCATCATGGTAGCTAATTGCAATAGCCTCAACTAGCGTTAGACGGTCGTCAAACGGCAGCAAGGCCTCAAACTCAATCTCCTCAATAGGCATACGTGGCTGCGGTCGTGGCAGGCCCGGAGTACCGCACAGTTCGACGGGAGGAGTAGGCACGTTAAGCCCCTCAATCCAAAAATGCTTGCTCCGACGCCGCGACACCTCGTTGCCAATGGCCTGGCCAACAATCGAATGTTCCAACGCAAACTTGACCGACACAGCCCAAAAGTAGCCGTGGCACAAGCATCCAATGCGGACCTTGTGCACCGGAGAATCGACCTCGAGAATGTCTTCCTGCAGTCGAAAAATCATGGGCAGACCAAAGCGCACGGCATTGATGCCAAGACGCTGAGCCATCTTGCTGAGCAAAACATGCAGCAGCAAGTAGTCCGTCTCAAAATCGACATACTGTAGCGCATTGTCGTAGGCAGCTAGATGAATCAGTTGTAGGAAGCGGGATCCAGCTGTGTTTGGTTGCGGCTCACGAACCGCCATCGACATGGCTCGGCGACTGTGACTCGTGCCAGGCAGTGGCTTGCCTATCTGGTTCCGTGGCCACGCCGAGTCGTCAATAGCCCGAGAATTAAACTCTATGGTTTCACGGTCCAGCCACACACTAAAGGCATCGACATAAGCCTTACGCAGCTGGCCGTCTAGATCGCGCAAAAGCACGTGCGTATCATCCCACACATGCAGCGGTACCTTATTGCGCGTCAGGGCTTTATTGCTAGCCATGCGCGCTTGAGGGTTAGCCACCAAAAAGACCTCTTTGATGGCCTTGAGGGCAGCAATACGGCCCTGGTTAGACACAAAGTAGGTTTCCAGAGTCTGCTGCCCCGTAGCATCACCATTCTTGGCCGCTGGGCCACCTTCGGCCGCAGAGTCCTCGTTCTCCCCTTGGGGGGACGAGTTGTTGGAACGCG
Source organism: Thielaviopsis cerberus (assembly GCA_016859225.1). Taxonomy (NCBI): domain Eukaryota; kingdom Fungi; phylum Ascomycota; class Sordariomycetes; order Microascales; family Ceratocystidaceae; genus Thielaviopsis; species Thielaviopsis cerberus. Next base: position 19,742 of record JACYXV010000163.1, on the reverse strand, counting down.
ATGGCTTGAGGCGGATCAGCAGGGCCATGACCATATCGGTAATCTGATCGGCATAGTAAATATGTGTTGCCAGGCCACCAATGCACATCTGCACCTTTTCGAGCAGGTCGCGCTTGTTTTGCGTGACGGTTGTACCAGCTGCATCGCTAGACGCATCTTCAGGCATGCGCACAACCTTCTTCATATACTGCATTAGACCAAATAGCACGTCCATAACACTCAAGCCAATCAGGTTAATGTCCGAACGCAGCAGCGAAGAAATCATGCTAATCATGACAAAGTTGGCCGTGTAGCTCTGGCTGTTAAGCGGCATGCGTGTCAACTTGTCCATGGCTGTGACAACAATGGCGTAACGATCCTGCACCGTGGCCCAACGAGCAACAAGCTCAAACATGCGAATAGCCCAGCCGGTGTCTTTGCGATTCTTGGCGGGGTCGATCGTAACCAGCTTTTCGCCCTGGCTGATTCTCTCGTCGATGAATTTAAACAGGGCCAAAGTGGCGGCGTTGATTTGCTGGCGGTTGGGAATAATGTAAATCTTTTTGAGGCACTGCATAGCGAGCACACCAATGTCCTCCTCGGCCAGTCTATCGACGTCCACGGCGGTGCCAGCGGCCGTTAAGGGGTCTGGCTCGGTCTGGCCATCGGCAGTGCGTACAGTAGCGACACTTGAACGGCGGCGGGTCATGCGATCGGCGTTTTCTCGTCCCTGAGCGCCCACACGGGAGACTAGGCGGTCAATAAACTCGCCATTATCGGTCCAAAGATTCTCGAGGATAACAGGCACAGTGGACTCGACCTGGCGGCCAATCATGGAAGAAAGCGCATCTGAAGACGAAAGACACTGGATGGCTTCAAGCCCGACGTGCTTCCAGCGCATTGACACAGGCACGCTGTCCTTGGCGTGGGGCGATTGGGCCGAGGCCAAGAGCGTGTACTTTTTGACAATCTGGACATATTGGTCGACGTACGTCTGGTCGGCAAACAGCGAGGAGGCGTCGTGGTGCTCGCAAAAGGCATTAAAGGTTGGTATAGAGGACTCGCACATGACAATGTCGTTGGAGTCAAGAATCACATCCAGGACGCGCAGAACGCACTGAGCAATTAGCGGTAGGTCCTTTGGCGACTTTTCGATGAGGGCGGCGAGGATCTGGAGGGTGACCTGGACGTTTCTACAAAGAGTTTAGCAGGGCTGGCCATGGCAGAGGGCAAAGTTAAAAGAGCCAAAGAGGCTATATGGGCACGGGACTCACCCAACGCGCTGGCGCCAAATATCGTGAGCTGTGCGCTTCTCGAGAAACGCGCCAATCTTCTGAATCTTAGAGCGGCGAGAGGTGGCGTAGAAAAGCAAATAGCTCAGCTCGCTTGAGTTGGGGCGGATATCAACAGCGCCTTTGGTAGTGCGAGGGTAGCACTTGAGCACCAGCACCTGGTGTTTGGGGCGGCATTTGCGCTTGATGGCCTCCATAACGGCGGCGGAAGCGGCGGCGGCAAATGCAGACAAAGGCGTTGGTCGCAAACAAGGCTGGCAGAAAAGGTCGGACGAAACGCTGAGCGAAGAGGTGAATTGGAGATGAAGGCGCAAAGCAACCAACAAGCGGGATGTGAGCTTAAACGGCGAAGCGGCACAAAGGGAGAGGTCCAAGAAAAGGAAGGAAAAGGCTGATTAAGTGTTGTTGGAATAAGCGCAGTAGTAGCCAGCAGCCAGCAAACACGAGGCTAAGTAGAGAGTTGCCTTTTAGTCTAACAAAATTAATGCAACGGCCGACAACCCAGTAAGCAGAAAAAAAGGAGAGGCGAGACGGGAAGCAGACGAGCGAGTCAAGCGAGCGTATAAAGAGAGATTTGAGAGATAAAGAAGAGGCTACGAAACGCAATGCAATGCGATGGACGATGGAAAAGATTGTGTGAGCAAAGAAAGATGGAAAGCCGTTGGAGCCGAGAAATAGCGTGAATAAACAAAGGAACGAGTGATGACGATTTAGCGGGATGTGGTTCTCGTCTCTCGCCTGGGGGGGCGATAGGGTAGATGAAAATGTGACGAGGAAAATAAGGAAGAGAAAAATGAGGGGGACCGGGGAATGAAGATATAGCAAAAGACTCAGGGCATCAAGGAAAAGACTCAGGGCATCAAGGAAAAGCCTCAGGGCACCGAAGAAAAGCCTCAGGGCATCGAGGAAAAGACTCAGGGCAACGAGGAAAAAAACTCAGGGCAACAAAGGTAAGGAAAGCACAGTCCGGAATTCACGTGCTCCGTTAAGTCCACGCAGGTACACAGGCACGCACGCACAGCCCGAACCTGTCTTTGCACTGAAACCCTAACAACAGCGTTTCTACTGTCCAATTGACCTTAACTTGGCTTTTGGCACGTCTAGGGAGAAAGAAGATATGATCGTAGCCTGAGAGAGAAGATATGATCGTAGCCTGAGAGAGAAGCACATGCAAACTACGGAGACTGCATAAGCCAAATTACAGGCCCTATCAGGCCCTATTTCCCTGGTCCGTCCTTTTGTTTCTCTTCCTCCTTGACAATCTCTTCTGTCAGACGCTTGACTAGGTGAACTGAGTGGTGTAATACCGAAAATCCGCAGTCTGTGCTTTGCGCATCAAACCAGGCAGCGTTCTCAGGGAGGCAGAGAGGAAGAAGAAAAAAAAAGAAAAAAGGACGAGGCGGGAGACTAAACGCAGCCTTCACCAACCCCAGCCCCCAAGGTCCTGCCTATAAGCAACGCTGCAGGCAAAATTCTACAGGCAAAATTCTACGGACCGTCCGGCCCCGGTGTATTGTATTATGCACATACGTACTTTATGCAGTAAGCAAGCCCGCAGCTACAGCATCTCTCTACATATACTCGTCCGTCTACTGCCAAATAGCACAGGACTTGCTCATCCCCTCCCTTGCACCAGATCCAGATCGCCTTATCTTCTGTGCCACCAAAAAGCCAACTGAGCAAACAAAAATCATAGAGCCGCTCAACGCCAAAATGACGTAACCGCTGCACTTTGGTCTCCCGAAAACGCTGCATTTCCTAGCTCATGGCATTCACATGTCTCTCTGGCCCTCTTCCCACTGACTCTTGAAGCGAATCCTCAACCGTCTTCTGCTCCCCCAATAATCTGCCTCACGTGGGTGTGCAACAAACCTCAACACTCGTTGGCTTTGGCATTAAACACGACTTTCTCCGCACAAGCACAGCACATGGTCAAACAGTCGCCGCTGAAAAAAAAAAAAAAAAAATGGCCATACTGCCCTTCTCTTTGCAGGTTTAGTTCACTCGACTGAACACGAGATCTTCAGGTGCTTCTCACAGTGTAACCCTTGATTAGGGTACACCACACATCTAGACTTCTTTCTCGAGTTGTATCACGCAGATCGTCTTTTTGTCGCATTCGCATTAGATCAAAAAGTGACTGTCAAATTCAGCTGTGCCACTCACAACCCCTGCGGTAATCTGTGTCGTCGTAGTAATGTCAGGTCTTGTTTTGGGACATGTCATTTCTGCTTTGGGCTTGTAGTGTACTGTTGCGTGTAGCACATCACAGCTGCTCCATTTACACTTGTGCCGTTGTACCTCCAGGCCTAGTCCTGCGCACCCACGATGCCCTCCATAAACTTGCTGACCTGCTCAATCTCCTCGACACACGCCGAATGCGCCATCCTACAAGCATGTTAGCCTTGAATTCTCAAAAAAAAAAAAAAAAAACTTCCAGCAAAGAACTTACGGGTATTCGTGGAACTCAACGTCCACGCCCTCGCCCTGCAGCATCTCGCGCGACATCTTGTTAAACTCGGGCCGCACCAGCGGATCCATCGACCCATGCGCCATAAACACCGGCGTGTCCTTGTTTTCCGCGCGCAGCATGCTCTTGAACTTGCCGCTAAGCACCAGCCAGCAAGACAGCGCCACCAGCCCGCCGAGCTTGTGCGCGCCCGTCAGTCCCGTCAGCAGTGCCATGGCGCCGCCCTGCGAAAAGCCGCCAAGGATGATGCGCGACGGCGCAATGCCCGCTGCAACTTCGGCGGCGATGAGACCCTCAAGATAGCGGCGCGTGGCAAGCATGCCAGCTTCATCTTCGTTTTGCACGAGGGACTCGATGGAGCCGTCGAGGCTAGCCTAGACTGTGTCAGCGGCCTTTTCTTAATTCCCTCTCGCCCCTCTTTTCTTTCTTTGCCCTCCTCCTCTCTCCCCTCCTCTTCTCTTTTCCTTTCCTTTCTGCTCTCTCGCCTCCTCTTTTCTTTCCCTCTTCTTTCTCCTCTCTCACCCCCTCTTCTCTGACTTACAATATCAAACCAGCCTGGCATACGGTACCCGCCATTCTATCCTCTCATTAGCACATATACCGACACATGCTCTATGTCTCTCTCTCTCTCTCCCCAAAACTCACGCAGGTAATCGGAATCGTCGGCGCATTCGGCAACACAAACTTGACCTGGCTCAGCTTATTCCGCAGTCTCCAGTTCCGGACAACATCGATCCAGCCAGCCGACGAGTCGCCAAGCCCGTGGGCGAAAATCACGGTGGCCGTGTGACGCGCCGTGGCGGGGACGATGAGCGGAGCGGGACCAGACATTGCTTTTCTCTTGTTCTCTTTGGTAGGGTTGAGAGGGTTGAAGAACCAAATTGGGCGTTGAAAAGGTGAGGCGGGCGAGCAAAGGGGAAAACAAGAAATGGCAAAAACAGCAAAATCTCCACTTCTACGTTGCAACGCAACAAACGCCAATACAAAGTTCCCAATGCAAATGCCGCTCTCTCAGTCTTTGGACTTGCACTTGATTGGAGAGAGGCTGCTGCACGTTCCAACCACTGATCTCATTTTTAGTGCACTCGGCTTAAATAGCTTAATCAGTCAGTTAGTGCACTCAGCTGTCTTACTTGGCTTTGTCTTACTTGTCTGGCCGTTAGCTTTGCCAGTTTTTCTGTTAAGCTTACTGAACAAAGCTATTTTCTTTAGCAGTGTCCAGAGCTCTCTTAACCCCACATTGCGACCTGACCTTGACACTAGTTGGGTAACCCTAAGTTAGTCTAGATGCACGTCACAAGATATTCTTCATGCCGCCTTAGATATAGTTCAAGACACTGCTAAACCGCTATGCTAGTGATTGCTTGGTAATATGAATGCAAATGACATGTTTTATTTTTCATGTGAATAAAAATGTACTTTGCAGTACAACCTATCTGAAAAGAAAGAAAAGAAAAGAAAAAAAAAAAAGGAAAAAGAAAAAGCAACGCCTGATACTAAAGCAAAAAAGAAAAGCTTGCTGTATAATCAAGCGTTATTCTTATATTACTTTCTCGTAAGCCAAAACCCAAGAACCCTCAAACCCAAGAATCTGACCAAAAACAAAGGAAAGGAAAAGGAAAAAAAAAAAAACTAATCGTAAAAATCAGAAGCCGCTGAAAAAAACATCAAAGAAAGCACTAGAAAACGCCGCAGTAAAATTCCAAGGAAAAGAACAGAAAAAGATAGAAAGAAAAAAGAAAAGAAAAGTCATCAGTAGTTCGTACTTGCAGACCACACCAGGTCTCAGTCAATATTCATAAACATGCGCTTCTTCGACCACCTTTGTTGCTTCAGTATCTGCTTTTTTGGTTGATGTTGATGTTGATGTTGTTGTTGATGTTGTTGCGGTGTTGCTGTTGCTGTTGCTGCTGTTGCTGCTGCTGCTGCTGCTCACCAGCCTGCCTCTAGTATTGCGACTCCTCGCAGCAACGCACAATCTCACACAGCGACCGCAGAAACAGAGGGTCAATTTCAGCCATTTCGTCCGCAAACTCCACGGGATACTCGCCGCCCATACCGCCTGTCTCAATGTCCGCCTTGAGCGTCGCCACCAACCGCGCAATGCACCGCGCCAGCCCAACTTGCAAATCGCGCATAGCCTGCTCCGACGGCGTATTGACCAGCGGCGAAAATGGAGCGGCGGACGTGGCCGGGGAAAAGGAAGGTGGCACTTGGTTCCCACGAACAAGCTTACTGCGGACAGAACGGCTCTTGGACGAGGGCACTGGAGAGCTGCTACGCATGCTGCACGTGTTCACGTCCAGGCCGAGCAGGTGTGCCGCCTTCTTGGGAATGTCATTGAGGTTCTCATCAGATCCAGAGAGGTGGCGTGAGTGCGCGGGACTATTGAGCAGTGAGCTCGAGTTGGAGTGGGCTGAGGTGGGCACAGACGACGTCTGGTGGCCCATGGTGCGCGGGCACAGGTTGGAGATGTAGTTGTAAGCCAGGATGTGGGCATAAAGCGCATCGCACAAGTCGTCCGACGCACCGGAAAAGACGCTGCGCAGCGCCGTCCACGGAACACTGGTCGACGACGTGCGCGGCTCCTCAAACGAGGTGGACTTGGGCGACGGCGCCGGTGAGCTGCGCAAACTGTTTGCCCGACGCGAGCCAAGAGCACGGTGTAGGCTCCACTTCTTAGGGGGCGAGGGGCTGGTGGCAGGAGACTGGGAAGGGACAGGCCGACTCGAGTTGAGCAACGGGTCGTGCTTAAGCTTGCGCGAGTATGAACGAATTGTCTCGACCGTCAAACTCGACGACGTCAGCATCGTCTCGGGAAAACAGGTCACATTAACCCGAAGGTTATCAGCCACATCCGGGGGCAGAGGCAGAGCTGTTCTGCGCTCATCAAAGAAGCTACCCTCTATCGACATTGGAGTACCCGCCCGCTTTGGCTGCTGCTTCCACGAATCAGGAGTATTCACTCTTGGTTGCTCACGGTGGCTAGAAGACACTGGCTGCCGCTGAAGGTTTGTGGGCATTGTCCGAGCACGAGTCGGGTAGACGTAGTCTTGCTCGTCGTCATCAAGGAGCATGGTAGTGTTGCCAGCCCGCAATGATGGAGTAGCAGCCCGACGCTCATACGTAATGTCCGTCTGGGAGCGAGAGAGAGGAGTAGGCTGTCTCGGGTAGCCTTGGTGAGATGATTGGCTAGCAGGAGACATGGAAACATCTTCCATTTGGCCATGGCCGGAACGCATCGTATTGGTCCGTTGGGTCGGCTTGCGTTGGCTCAACGAAGAGTGGCGGGACGCAATAGCGGGCTTTTCGTAATAGCCATATCTGGAAGACGACATTTTAGAGTCGGCGTGATTGCAGTGATCGCGGGACGAAGGGCGAGAAAAAGAAGGACGGCAATGTGGGGAGAGTGGTTCATATCGGTAATCATCCATAGCATCGCCGTGAGTGAAGCTGCTGCTAGAAGGAACGCCAAAGTCGGGGCTGTGAGATCGAGGTGGGGTGACAGGAGGACTGGCGAGGCGCTGCTTGGACGAAAAGACGGCAGCATTGGCTTGTGATTGAAAGGCCGAGATGGAAGACTTCTTGGAGTAGAGAGAAGAAGAACGCTTGACAGCAACAGCAGAAATCTCAACCTCGTTATCTGAATCGTCAGAATCAGCAATCCAGCTAGACGCAGGGTCACTCTTGCGCGAAGAAATGGAAGCGTGGCCAGAAACAGGCCGTTTAGAGCTAGAAACACCGGTAATGGCAGCAACATAAGAGGGGGATAGGGGAGGAGAAGCGGCAGCTGCTGTGTCGCTCAGGCGCACAATAGGCGGCTCCATTGCAATATCCAGCGAGTCGGAATTGGAGCTGTAGATAGATTCGGACATGGATTCGTCGTCGCGCCGGGTAGCTGCCGAAGGGTGGCTGCCGGAAATGGAAACATGAGCCGAAGTAGGAAATCCCATCCCATGAAGCATGGAAAGAGACTCTTGAAGCGAAGTGCTCGACTCTGCAATGGATCCTAGCTGCTTGACGCGCATCATGACTTCGTACAGGTTAGATCCAGCAAAAGCCCCGGACCCGGGAAACGGCATCATGCCACCGTCTTCCTCCTCTTCCTCCTCATCGTCATAGAAGCCCGAGCCTGGAGATCGCCGGGGAATATTGGCAGGGAAAGAGGTTTGGGGAGGTCCGGCCGTCATGTTCTTGGAAACAAAGACGTTGCTGGACACCTCGAGATCTTGGGCCAACAACTCAGCCAAGTTGCTGTCAGCTACTGAAAACATTGAATCGACAGACGCCACATCACAATCCATGTTGGTGTCCATCTTGAAGCCAAGCTTGATAATAGACTGCTAAGTGGAAGGCAAAATGAAAAGAAACAAATAAACACAAAGAGAGAAGGAGAAGAAGAAAATCAGCAAGTGCTGGAACTGGCGCCGGCTAGAATAAGTAATAAAGGAAGCGAGCACCGGCAAGCGAGATTTCCAAAAGAAGAAGTATAAAGGTCTGCAAAGTAACGCAAGCAGGCTAGGCTAAGAGGCAAAGCACAGTACAGCAACGTAATGCAATGCAAATACACTCAACGCAGAGCACAGAGACGATCTCCGCAGATAGCCAGTGCACAAATAAATAAAATGAAATAAAAGCTGGGGACGGTTTCAGTCAACACTGAGAAAGAGACCGCCTTTTGCCTTTCTTGGGACGGACTGGGGCTGGAAGTCTGTGAATTTGCTAAAGCCAAAGGTTGGAGAAGCGAGCGAGAGTCTGATGCTGAAGTATATGGCGGTCACCAAAGCCTAAGAACAGAACGAGAACAAAACAGTGGAACAGGTCGACAGGGTATAAAAGAACCAGGAAAAGCAGAATAATAAAAAAAAAAAAAGGCTCAGCGTCGTAGATAAATCTGGCTATTTTTTGTAAGGTGGGAAGAAAAAAGCAGACAGGCCAACACAAGACAAGGCTGGTTGGGCTCAGAGGTGCAGATGTTTGAAACAAACGTGCAGGAAGAAAAAGACAGTGATTAAATGGAAATAAAAGAACCACGAAAAAAGAAAGAATAATAAGAAAACAAAAAATGACCAGAAATAAAAACAACAAAGCAGAAAGATTGGGCCGGGTGCTGGCTGATATATAAGGACAATAATATTAGAAAATAGCAGCCAAAATGAGAAAACAAGAGAGCTCAACTGAAGCTGTGCTACTTCATCCCTGGGAGTGGGCTTCTCTGCTCTGATTTCTCAAGGGCTTTGAAATATGTCTTTTTGGGTCGAGTGGGCAGTGAGGCGAGAATGTGTACATGTGTACACAAAGTTAAGTCAACAAGTCACTGCGTTGCTATCGATTTATGGCTTGGAATTGGCGTTTTAGTCCCTTGACGCCTCTTCGTCTATAAAATGACCAAGGGATGTGTTGAGGGCAGAGCGAAGAGAGTAGCAGATGAAAAGGAAAAAGTAAACAAGAAGCCGTGATCGGTTGCACCGGTAGCCTAGGTACGAAAGAAGGCGATTCTGTGGCACAGAAGCGGGCTCGCAGTACAAAGATAGAGTATCGAGACGAAGAGGGGAGGCCACAGGAGAAATAGAAACGAAGAAACCCGGCAAGCAAGGCTATAAAACAACGGTTCAGTCAAGCTGGGTCTGGCAAGTACACGCAGAAAGGAGCGTATATGCATCTGCACACATGAAATACATGTGTGTCCGGGTTAAGATGTATTTGATGTGGTGTGCGTTTTGTGTGCGCGTCTGCTGTAATGCTCTATGAGTTGGCCGTAATGGGGTAGCTGTTCCTGCAGTGTTCACGACGACGAAAAAAAAAAAAAAAAAAAAAGCAGTGTAAGGCAGTGTGTACGTGCAGGGACGGCAAGGAGCACAAAATCACTGGCGCAGATGGCTTAGTGTCCTGGTAGTATAAACTTCAAAAGAGCCGGCCGGGGGATGCTTAGACTTGCTCGCCTGTTGTGTTATTATAGGACGCCTGGTCTATAGAAGAGCAAAGCGCCTCAGGGTAAGAAAACAAGCACAGCAGGACAGAGCAACTTGGAAGGCAGAGACAGGGAGCGGGATAGTGTTCCGGGAAAACACAGATACGAAGCCAAAGACGAAAGAGAGAGTTGTGGTGATACGTCCAAAGACCGGGGCTTGTTGACCAGACAGATGGAAGCAAGCAAGGTTTGACCGGGTTGTTAAGGAGCTTGCTTTAGTGGCAGTGAGAATTTTGGCTTTGGGACGAAAGAAAATGACAAGATGAAATGCTAGACCCTAGCTAGGCAAACAAAAAGGGCCAAAGTTTCCCAGCGCAAAGGGCGGATAGACAGTTGAACCACGGATCAAATAGAGCACTGAACCTGATTGTGCAAGGTGGCGGGCGGCCACAGCCAAGACCAGATGCGGATGAAGGAAAAAAAAAATAGAGCAGAAAAAAGGGAAGATTGAGGTCGAGCGACGGAGCGTTGATCTGGTTTAGAGAGAAAATCAGTGATTAGCAATTAAAACCGGTGATGGCGGCGGGCAGTATAAGTTGGAAGTACTGTTTGGACTGCAGAAATTATGTGTGGACAACGGGAGGGTTAAAGCGGCGATCCAGACGAGACGAATCCAAGGAAAAGAAATGTAGAAGATTAATGGAACAAGCGGAAAAAGGAGAGGCGAAGCTGATGATGGTTGAGGAAAAGATTTTCAACTGAGCAGATGAATCTTTGGGTATAAAAGAATCTCGATAGGGGAATAGAAAGAATCTTGGTGGAAACTGGAACGCAAAAACCGGCAAGAGAGAAAGAAATATACGAGCTTCCTCAAGGAAGGCGCAAGACAGAAACGAAGATTATAGATGGCAAAAGAAAGAAGGCGTCTCAAAACAAGGCAAGCATGGAAAAGACAGGCTTTTAGGAAAAAGGAAATATCCCAAGCTTTGTAGTCGGTGAAGCTGCTGTTGCTGATGTGGCAAGCGCATGGAGTTTTTTCGGTCAGCACTCTAGATGAAGAATGGCAAGCTCTAAAGACAACACTCTACAGTAGGGCAGGCACTTGGCAAGGGGAAGTATACGGAGGGCAAGTATCTGGCAAGAGGAAGGTGAAGCCAACACTCTATACGAAGAGCAGGCACTTGGCAAGAGGAAGGTGAAGCCAAGCAATGCCACCAATCACCACCTTGGCTCTACTACAAGCCAAGGCAGCTGCTCGTTTTGCCGTTACCGGCACACAAACCACACCACATCCACGACGCTCCTTCCTCGTTGTGGTTTTGTGATTCAGTGTACCAAGTACTGCCATGTAGCGGTGATACGTAGCGTCAGTATTTGCCTTATACATTTTTGTCTCCCTCTTGGCTCGGCACTGCTGTATTCCGAAGTCTAGTCTTTTTGTAGGTAGTACCTATCGGAGCTTCTTCTCTGCTCTGGCTTAGTCAACCGAGTTTCTAGTAGGGAACCAGTCACGCTTGAGGCCCAGGGTATAAGCTCTTTGGGCTTAACCCAAGCCCGCCACTCATTCTCTAATGCACCACAAACACCAACTTCGAGGCTTTCCCTACCTAAGAAGCCCCTCTCTGCGCGGGTCATCTCTTTGCTATATTTCCTCCCTTTATCAAGTGCTTATTCTCGCAGTACTTTTTACATAGTGGAGAAGGACATCACAACTGACGTCTTCCCTGTCGGAGAGAAGAGAGGTACCTGCCCTGCAGCATAAACAGGGCCAAATGGACTTGTCATGTACAAAATAGCGTACTTTGGCTTTTCGTCATGTCAGCAAAGCCCAGGTTCCTGTCACAGTACTTGTGCTATACTTTATGTCTGTGTGCATACATGTAGCATGCCCAAGTACCACTTCCGTACCGTCCTAGGACAGCGTCCCCGGTGTGCTTGCTGACCGCTTTCGTGGCCCAAAACAACGTCACCGCCTTTGTTGTCTGCAGGCGTATTTGGCATTTAGGCCAAGTCCACCTATTAAGGTGCATGATTAAGTGCATGCGAGCTGAAGCCTTTGTTCTACTTTTCCCAGCTCTATATTCCGTTAGCTTAGCCGCTCAACTCCTAGGGATAGCCGCTGGATCAGAAGCGAAGGAATAGCCAAAAATAAAGCGAGGCCCAGTTAGGTTTGGCTTACTGCTGGGCAACCTGGGGGCTTTTGCAATGCAACCCAACTTGGAGCTCAGCTTGTGCCTGTGAGCACGACAAAGAGAGAAGAAAAATCCAATAAAAGCTCGGCTTTGCGTGTGCCTACATTGGCGGTCAGACAAGAGACGCCGTCGCTGGCGGGCTTAGATTAGATGGGCCACTCGGCTTTTTCCATCTCGCATTTGTGCGGCAAGCAAGCCAGTGGGTGCGTGAATTGTTGGATATGGTCTGGCTTTGCTTGGGCACATCTACTTTTTCTCCGAGTTGCAGGCTACTTTATTGCTTGCTGCTCCTCGGGGCCACACTGCGTTGTCACTTTCTGCT
>JACYXV010000162.1:0-21684 GCA_016859225.1 Thielaviopsis cerberus | reverse complement strand
CCGTCGGCGAGGCTGGCTTCGCGGGCCATCAGCGTGCAGTGCTTTACAAACAGACTGACCATTTTCATTTCAGCGAGAACGTTGCCGTCGAGCGCAGCAGCTAGATCGGTAATGCTCAGGACAGAGCCGTTGCGCTCGTGTGGTGTAGCGCATAGCACAAGCACGTCGACGTCGATACGGCGGCGGCGCAGTTCGTCCCACAGCGCAAAAATGTCATCATCGCGGCCAACATTGCACACGATTTCTTCAATGATGGCGGGCAGTGTGCTGAGGGATGAGGGTAGACTGTTGGCAAGGGTAGCGGAGGCGGAGTTTAGGCGTTCTTGGCTGCGGGAGGTGAGGATGATGCGTGCAGCGCCGGCAAGAGCAAAGGATTTGGATATGTTGAAGCCGATGCTGCGGGAAGCGCCGATTATCAGCACAGTGCGGCCGGCATGTGAGTTTAGGGGATTAGAAGGGGAGATGCGTGGGTATGACTTGGTGTGGAGGGTGGCAAAGGAGGCCATTATGAATGATGGTAGAGAATATATGAACCAATGTATAGGCAAAGAGGCAAAAGGCGTTAGTCGTAAGTTGGGAGGACGTTTAAGAGACAGGGCCAGTATTGGAGTTTCAAGACGGGACGACTGCCGTTAATATAAGTTACTCTGAGAAAAAGGCAGATTTAGCTCAACGACTTGACTTGCCGCAAAGAACTAACAAGTACCACAGCTAGCACAAAGGGTAAGGTTCTAGGCTTGGATCAAGGGCTGGCCTTGTTTTTCGGGGGGTGGACTCAGATGGAGACGACAAAATTCCAATAATGACAAATAACTGGCTAAAAGGGAACGTAGAAGCTGAACAAATCAGTGATGCAATGAGGTGTTGTTTAATTTTAAAGAGGAGTATGAGTTAATTTGAAAGACAGAGGGGGTTGTGCTGGTGTTATATCCAAGGCTCTGGGATTTCACCGTTTCTTCAACATGCAAGACAAGCCCCGGAGTAAATATCTCCGGGCTTTTACATGACTTGTCTGTCCCGTGTGAGCCCAAGGCAGGTTGAACGATACAACTAACGCACTAGAGCGGGTATTACTGGCAGGTGACGCCATGCATTACTGAAGCTGTTAATTCATGTATACATGTATTCTTTTTTCTAATTTTATCATTCTTTTCTTTTTCCAAGCAGTAACCTCAGCTGGCATCGTGCGTTGTTCTTTTGTCGAGCTGCCGTATTTCTGGGACCCAGGAAAAGAAAGCAACCAAGCAGAAATAGGAACCTGATAGTCAGTGGGCTGCCAAAGTATCACTTGCCCAAATACAAGCACCAGCACCGGGGATAAAGCAGTCGTTTGGGAGCAGTCGCCATCTCGATCGTCTAGCAGTTGTTCTCTTGGTGCTTACGCTAGCAAGAGCTTGGCTTCTGGAGCATGGGCGAACGGCACAGCTTCCAGGGTTGTCAGACTGGCTGCATCTGTTTACATGGCTTGATTTGTCTTCTGGTTGAAACAAGAAGGATATCTTCCATCAATGTAGGCCACATCACTGACGATATTGCTATTCTAACCCCGTGCTTCGCGCTGATCTTTTCCAGCTCTTTGGATTGGTCTCTCACTATGGCCTCCCGCCCGGAGGTTTAACGCATGACTCCGAGCCTTTTTACATGGCTAGTTAAATACGGGCAGAAAAAGAAGGAAAGAAAGTCTATTCGGTGCTTCTCTCTATTGGTCTGAGTATCCATCATCTGTTATCCCCAAACCCTTATTCCAATTTCCTAAAACGGTCTATTTTGGCTACCCGCCATCGTGAAGGAACAACAAAAAGGGCATCCAGTCGATCAATTAGCCCTGCAAAAGCGCCGGGAATAAAAAAAAAAAAAAAGAAAAAAAACTTTGGTTACTGGCGGTGACACAGGGCCTATGGGGTCCTAACAGCTACTGAATACAGGGTAATTAGCGATTGGGAAAAATAAAAAGAGAGAGAGGGAGGCAAGGAGAAGGACAAATTCTTTGTTTCGCTTAATCCTAGGCCGAAAGCGTGCTTGCCCTGAATGAATGAACAACGTTGCGTTGTTACTGTGTTTGATGTGTATTGTGGAGCCCCGGAGATTCGGTGATAGACAAGGCAAGAGCAGGTCTAAATATAAGAGGAAAAGTCCAGATGCGGCAGTAACCAACTAACCAGCCAATGGGGTTGCAAGTTCTTTGTACCTCTATGTATCTCTTTGTTCTCTTTGTACTATTTTATTGTTTTATTCGGGTTAAACAAGTACTCTATAGCTATAAGTAAGACTCAGACTTCTACTACAATTCCCTTGTCTCTTTTTTCTCGTGTGCAGCTACCTCTGGATTTATAAAGTTGGAAATCCGGGCTTGGGGTGGCTTTAAACATATGCTCCTTGTTTACTACATGTACTGTATGTAAGTACCTTGTACCTACCTGCAAAGCCCCTTCTGCTGAGGGAGCCAGGCCAGTGCATTATCCTTCATTTAAGCGTCTTGTTCTTGGGCGTTTAAGCATTGCAACGGGCCGATGATTGATAGACTGTTTGTCAAGACGGGAATAGGCCTTATTGTGCAAGTCGATGCGACAGAAGCAACTCCCCTAGAGCTAGTTGGCTGGAATGAATTGTTAGCTGGCTGCAAATTAGCCTTGGGTGTCTGATATTTGTCGGTGTAGAATAGGACAGATCAAAACAACAAGACAACAATGCCAACACACTTCTAGTCTGATTAAATAATTACATATACTAAGCCTGGAACTCAACGCTTAGCTCCGGCGCTAGAGGCAGCCACAAGCGGAGGATAAACTGGTCTTTCACATTCATTGGTCCCTGTTCTACACTTTGTAGCTTCGTTATGCCTTCTATTAACAGCTAGTACAGCCACTACCAACAAAAGAAACCAAGTCTAATTCCAATCCTAGCGGACCCCAAACCAAGAAACCCTGAATCAATAGCTCCCGTTTTAAGCCAGCTGATTTTGACAGACTCGGATGGGATCGTCAAATGGGAATCCTGTCCGTATCTTGGGGTTTTGCTCTAAGCTTGAAGCTCATCAAGTAGCGGACCCTGACGCGATGAATTCAGCGGGACAGAGACGCTAAAGTTTTGCCAATCAAAGGTTTGTCCATCTCAGTCCTTGACGGCAAAGCAACTTGTACGGCGTTGGGGGTAACACGTACGACAGTGATCAATGTCCAGAGAAAACACATGTATTCTCTACACTGTCATGGAAGTGTCATCTGCTGATTCTACCCGCCAAGCCTTGGTATAATGCTTTACGTTGTCGTCTCCCGAAACCGGCATAATGGCGACTGACGCATAGCCTAGTTTCCATGCTTAGTACCAAGCTGAAATCACACAAACGGTAGCTCAGACCCAACTACAGCACTACGTTATCCACAGGCTTACTGTGCCTTTAGCTATACACGTTAAATCCGAAGTGATGTGTCTCAACCTTTTCACAATACAGTCAAACTTTGCTATCGAATGATGACATTTGATTTGGAATCCAGCACAGCCTGCCAAGAGGGTTGCTTTCTAAAGAAGGTTAACGAACAACAACTCGTCAACAGCACCGGAGCTACGGAAACACACCCCCCATATCTTAAACACAAAGATTGCCCATTCATCTACCCACCCCCATCCAACTTTATTGCTGCCCATCTCTTGGCCATGGTGTCTACTACCAGCACAACAAGAGAAAAATGGACTGACGGAGAGCATGGGTCAGCGTAAGTGGCCATCCTTAGATTTTCCTGCATGAAATCTTTTTCCTTCTTCTGCCGACTTTGCAAACAGAGAACCCGCGCACATAGTGAAAGAGAGGGGTGCCACGTTACTTTCGCTATTCGGCTCTTGTCAGTCCCAACGCCGAGACCTTGGGAGGACGCAAGTACCATACTTGGCCGGAAGAGGGGAAAAAGAGATCTAGGCACTAAGTGAGACCTTGGCTCTGGAACCGCAGTGTTTCCATCTTGCTAGCAAACCCTTTTTTTGCAGCGTCCTCTCATAAAATGTTTGCTGTTCATTGTGGTGTTATGGCCGTTGGGAAAGCCCTCCTGGATTCCCCGGTAGAGTGGATCTTATCTATCCGCCAGGTATCAATCAACAATTTTTGCTAGTGGCTAAACCATCCTCTTCCTATATTGGCACGCATATAAAAACTCATATTTTACTGTAAACATTGTATAAAACAACCTCCTTATCCAACGTCTGCTTAGTACCACTCTCGTCTGACGAAGTATCCAGCCCATATTGCTTTTGTTCTTTTCTCCTACATTTTTTCCTTCTCCTCTGGCATGGGCTGGGCTTGCGCCTGGTATAGAAGGCATCTTCTCTTGCCCCTTTCCCATCTTTCGTTTTCTCTTTCACATAGAAGTCTTCTCTGTTCTTAACCAAGAAAAATAATTGAGTAAACGACACCTGTTGAGTGACCTTTTTGTATCTCTGGCTCAGGCGTTTCGTCGGCAAACCCTAGGGTTATACTGTCCTTGGCTAACAACCCAAGCTTTCGGCTAGGGTTTTTTCAGCCTCAAACCCCGCCTGACCTTTTCTTTTTCTTTTTTTTTTTTTTTTCTCCTTAAAAAGAATTTTCTGCCTTCTTTTTCTTTTTATTGCGTTAGCCAGCTGACTTTCAGCTCTTCTTTCGCCTTAAATTCACTACTTTCACCAAGCTACCAAAACCAAACAGCCTACTTTCCCCTGCGCATACGTACATGATTAGCCGTAGATTAGCCTACATTATAGTCCAACAAGGACAGGCGCACAAAGTTACCTTGGATTCTCGTCTTGAAGACCATTCGAACGAGGTCTACTAGCTTGTCAACCCGGCCCGGGAGCAAGATAGTTGTCTCCAAGAGTTGCGTTGGCCGTCTGGAATAAATGTCTGTTTTCCCTTGTAACCGCAGCTCGCTTTCTAGCTGAAGTCGCCATACTCCTCATTTGATTCCTTTTTTGAGCTCTCTTTATTTCCTTTTCCGCTGCCCATCAAACTGTACATCAAGCTCCGGTCTTATATCAACTTTACTCCGGACTGTACCAGCAGGCCTTGTCCTCTGGAAAGCAAGGTAACCCTTTGTATGGACATGCGTAAAGTATTACAAAGGTTGTCCCATTATTCCTTCCTGAGGGGAGTATGCGTGGGGGGTTAGCTCTATATGACAGGTGCTTTGTTATTTGATATAACCACTCCACTTTCTCTTCTTCCAATCTCATCGTACAGCAAGATGCAACTCCTTTTTCCTAACACAGTTTGCCCTGCATATTAATACAATAGCCAAAAGAGCCTTGCACCAAAAAGCACTCAGCCTGCTATGTGGCCACTCTGCTTGTCTTATCGCTGTCGCCTACTTGCTACTACTGTACGCACGTAATTTTGGTCTTCGCTAAGAAACTGACGATCCACCCGAACCCTGCCACCTTGTCGTTTATGTTTGCCAGTTTACTTTGACTTTACCTTGTTTAACTAATAATGTTTTTTTAAGTGCCAGCTTTAACTCACTCTGCCTCTGTCCCACAAATTCATGTATCGTAGCTTTTCCAAACACCGCCCACTCCTGCGACGTCTATTGTCCGCTCCGCTCCCACGACATT
Source organism: Thielaviopsis cerberus (assembly GCA_016859225.1). Classification (NCBI taxonomy): domain Eukaryota; kingdom Fungi; phylum Ascomycota; class Sordariomycetes; order Microascales; family Ceratocystidaceae; genus Thielaviopsis; species Thielaviopsis cerberus. The sequence goes on along the minus strand of JACYXV010000162.1, from coordinate 16,110 downwards.
TGTTGCCCGCTCCCACGACGTCTATTGCCCATTCCCCTTTATGATAATATCATCTCGCCTATTCTTTCCTTCGCATCTCTCAAATGCTCATACCAAACAACTAGATCCAAATCACGAGCTCTTAGTTTGCGCGGTCATCATTCTTTACATCTTCTTTGGGGCACAAGAGTCTGCTTCTGGTTCTTTTACACAAACTCAGCAGAAGCGTCATGCCCGCTGCCTATCACTGATTCCAAATACATGTTTTTGCCTCGGCGTTTTTGCATGCGTTTGTGTGGCCTTTATTATGTCACAAGTAGGAGTCGTCGCAAAAATAAAAAAAAAAAAAAAAAAAAAAGTATCGTGACATTTCCAAAGTCTGCAGCTCAAGTCAGCTCATCAACTTCGCCGCCACGAAAATTAACACCAAAGATGGTGTTCATGAAAACGTTTCAAAAAGGTAGTATATAGGTATATATGCCGTTACTAAAAGACTCCAATGTACCAGCCATCACACCATGGCCCCGACTAGCATGCTGTCACCACTTCAGTCCTCCTTCTCCAACCTCACATACCTTCACCTATAGCCCATTACAAACATAAAATCTCACTTCGCCAACAAACAAAAACAAGAGAGTCAAAAAAAGGCATGTAACAGAGTATGTGTAAAAAAAAGAATATCAGGGGATCATGACGAGAGAACAAGAGAAAAAATAAAAGAAATAAAGAAAAAAAAAAAAAACACCAAAGCGTACACGCCCATAATGACCATTTCCAGCTGCAACCCACAAGCCAACCAATTTTTTTTCTTTTTTTTCTTCTTTTGTTTTAGTTTTGTTTTGCTTCGCTTACTGGGGAGCTCCAGCCAGCTGGGAAGCCTGAGCCTGCGCAAGAGCAACCTGCTCCATGGCAATCTGCTGTGCGCGAGTCACAATGTTCTGGATCTCGCCTTGGTCCTCTGCCGGTATCTGGGCCAATAGCCCGTTGTAGAAGTCGGGCTGCTCGCCTTGGAGTTCTGCACAGGAGTTGGTTAGTAAACATCATACCAAAACCGCTAGAATGTCAAATGTAAAAGGAAACTTACTGTTAATCGTAACAGCAAACAACTGGTAGGGCTCAAGCTTGTCCAGAGGTGACTCCAGAATAGCACTTTCTTCACCAAGCTCGTCATCATCATCATCGTAGTCATCGTCCGCAGCAGCGGCGAACTTTTGGGCCTATCGGTAGTGTTAGTATAAACGTCTTTAATAAGAAAAGAGAAAAAAAAAAAAAAAAAAAGTAAACTCTTACCTGCTCCGTCAGGAAGTCAAGGTAGGCACCAGTGCCCTCCTTCTCCTCATCGCCCTCCTCGCCTTCCTCGTCGAGGTTCCAGTTGGCGTCGTTCTCAGCCCACTCATCCTCGTCACCGTACTCGTAGCTGCTTGAGTTGAAGTGAAGGTCGTCCTTCAGCGCCTCCTCACGGTCTATTTACTGGTTAGCACATCATGCGTAAACATTATTTCACCAAGACAAATAAAACTCACTCTTCTCGGCCTGAGGCAAGGTGCGGAAAAGCTCTGTCACACCCTGAAGCAGACGAGGCCAGCCAGTTGAAACGCTTGCTGGGATGTTCATAGAACCAATGCTCAGCAGCGAAACAATAGCAGCAATGCACAGCTTCTTGTCGTGCACACGTGTGAACCAAGCCATCTGAGTAAACCACATCGTGAAAAATGTGTTGGTCCAGTTGTTCTGTTCCAGAATATGCAGTGACAGAAGAGGGTTGTAGTTGATACTGCCAATCACCATCTCCATCAGGTGAACTTGGTAGGTGCGGGGACGAGTCGAGTTGTCGGAAAGGACACGCATCGCCATAGTGACAAATCCACCAACACATTCGTCAATGTGGCCACGCAGGCAGAGCATCATGGATTCGGCAAGCTTGCAGGCACAGATACGGTCTACGCCAGTAACCTTGGGGTCGGTGAACAGATCGCTGACCATAGAGAACAGAGCCTGGACGTACTCGGGCTTGGTGGCTAGGAAGGGAGCACCGTACTGCACAAAGTTGTCCAGCGCGGGGAGCATGTCCTCCAGATACAGCTCAGCACCAGCCTTGAAGCTAGTGTGCATCAGCTCAAATGCCTTCCACATAGTGGGAGAGATGGCCTTGGCAGCAAAGGTGCAGCTGTCGATAATCTCAAAAATTTCGTTGTAGAGGTCAAAAAGCTTGTTTTCCAAAGTAATCTGGATCACGGGCATGAGAACAGACTCAATGTGCAGCAAAACATCGGGAGTACTCTCCAGAGTCAGAATCAGGGTACCAATAGTCTGCAGCACACCCAGGGCCGTTATGCTCTTGTCGTCAGCAAACTCGAGGTAGTCGTCGTCGCCATTCAGCTTGTCGCTCTTCTCCAAAAGCTCGCGGATGATACGCAGGTAAGTGTCTCTCAGCTGTTCGCTCAAGGCCACGGCAAAAGGCGTCAGCTCAGTGGCAAATACCTCAACGAAATCTTCCATCACATTGGCAAGGGCGTCAACATCGGCTTCGTTTGCAAGCTTGAGCAGCTGCTGCATGATGGTAGGAATGTTTTGCTGCATGTTGATGCGAATAACATCATGGCGGATCAGAGGTTGCAGAGCCAGAGCGGCAGTAACTCTGACGGGAAGAGCGGGGTCAGCCATGCACTCCAGGATATTATGGTAGACGGTGAGCAGGTTGCGCTCGTCCTTAAAGTCCAGAGCCTCAAACTTCTCAATGGTGTCGCAAGCACGGGCACGCAGGTAGCCTTGGCTGCTCTTAAAGTCGGGGAAGACGTAGCGAGTGATAAAGTACTCGACCTCGTTGGCGATGGGGCTCTTCTTGCCCAGAATGATGGGAGCCAGGGTTCCAATCATGCGCAAAGCACCCTCTTTGGCAAGGTGGTTCTTGGCCTCAGGGGCGGCAACCTCGTACTCGTTGACAACATTGTTGATAAACTTGAGAATCTCAAAGGTCTGCTTCCGGCGGTTTTTGGTGAGACTGCTGAGGAAGTTTGTGGCTGCGACATCAGGGGAGGTGGCCTCTTCGAAGTAGTTGAGGGTACGGTGCAGGTACTCCTCGGGCTCGTCCTCAAACTTCTCCACGTCCTCCTCAGAAAGGCACATGACAGGGAAGACGAAGTGAGTGATGATGTTGTTGAGATGGGGCTTCAGGTGAGTCCACATCTCCTTGGGCCGAACCGACTCGTCCAGGAAGACCAGAGTGTACGACAAACAGGGACGAGACAGCCACGAGGTCTTGGCTACCCACTTCTCGATTTCGGAAAGGTAGGCCTTGAGGATTTCAGGCGCAACATTGGTAGTGAAGTCCTTGGCAAATTGCTGCTGGGCGGCCTCGGAAGACTTGGTGATAGTCGAGGTGTTACCGTGTCTATTTAAGCGTCGTCCAGTTAGAAATCAAACGCGCGGAGTCACTACATTGTGCAATTACTAACCTGATGAAGAGTCTGTTGAGGTTGAAGTAAGCCCACTTCTTGGCCTTCCACCAGTGGTGTTTTTCACGCTCGTAGGGCTCGCCAGCCATAGCGCTAGCGGGGAGAACCTTAGCAATAGTACCAAGGAAAACGGTGCACCAGCCGTGGCTCTGGCTCTGCTCGCGCAGGAAGGGAGACAGCTCAAGCTAAAGGGAGTCAGTATTTTCAATTTTTCGTTTTTTGTGTCGAGAAAAATATATATCATACCCAGGTCGCGTGCTTGTAGCACTTGAGAGCGAGGTGCAGCATCTCACTGGCCTCGTCGCTCTCCTGGTTCACTAGCTCGTTGCAGATGCCCAGCATGCGGGGGAAGCTGGCCTCAATGATCTTGTCAAAGTTGCCGCGCGACTCAGAGTCGCTGGACTTGTAACGATAGGTGCGACATATAGCGAGCAGGCACTCGAGGCCAGTCAGAACCGAGCGGGTATCATTAGTGTTGAGGAGCTGAAGGGTGAAATCGAGGAAAGAGGGCCATTTCTCGGGGAAGTCGTAGTGCAGAATGCGCTGAAGAATGGGAATCAGCTGCGGGCGAACAAGGCCTTCAGCAGAGGCCATGATGGGCAGCAAACGCTCGCGGAAAATGGCCTTTTCAGCCTCGGGGATGACATATTCTTTTTCAGAGGGATCGAGAACAGCCCAGGCGTGGTTCACACGGTTCTTGGCGTAGATGGCGGCTACAAAAAGGGTAAACTATTAGCACAGCTTCACGTAATAGTGTTGGCGACTGTGTTCCGAGCCAGTAACACAAGAATGATGGATCCCGGGCCCGAGGTGGGTATTACGGTCGGCCCAGAATCGGTTGTAGTCGGTGTCTGGATCGGTGATCGCTGGTGAACGTCATTGTCGATTTGTTGTAGCGTGAAACGAGCAGTCCGGGGGGTACGGTTGAAATCAAGATCAAAGCACAGGAACAGAGCAAAAACATACTGGACAACCGAACGTTCTCAACCTGCTCAGACTGCATAATGTCGAGCAGGCAGCCCAGGAAACCAGGCTGCTCATTGTACTAAGTAGTGCATATTTGTTAGTATTGAATAACCTCGTCATCCATCGTATCATGGCTGCTATCCAGCATTGGCGGCACATGAATCGTGGGCCGTTTTGTTTTGTCTATCTCACCTGCTGCAGCTGGGCTTCAGCCTGTTTTCTGGTATCGGCGTTGGGATCCAGAATGGCCGCCAGAAGACCGCGGATCAGGGCGGCATCCATGGTAGGCAATGCAAGAAAAAAACAAGAATTAAACGGATGAGGAAGAAAGGCAGAAGATGCGCTGACGATGGTCCAAGAAAAAAGCGTGTGGACGTCTAGCTTCACGAGGCTGCGGACCTAGTCGAAGAAGCAAGAAAGGAGGAAAAGAAAAAAAAAAAAATCAAAAAAGAGGCCAATCGCTCCAAGGAACAAAAGAAAATTCCAAATTCAAGGGAAAAAAATTGAAGCGGGTGCTGCACAAGGCGACCGTAGGTGGTAAATCCCTACGAATTTGATTTGCCGTGGTGGGATTTTTTCCTCTTTTTTTGTCGCTCTGTACTAAGATTGTGTGTGTACACTTCTTTTTTGGTCTGTTAGGGATTATTACCAGGGACGGAGCAGCGCAGAAACAACAATCGATAATTATTTCTGGTATGTAGACAAACAAAACAATCAAATTAAGCCAACTCTCGATCAGAAATAGCTTGTTGGGATCCTTTGGCGGACAAAAGGCGGATTACGATGTTATCCAAACGACGATGCTTTCGGTGCAATATCAGAAGTTTGCCATATGAAAAAGGTCAAAGTTTTAGCACTAAAATGCCACCCTGGCTCTCATAGTCTAGTATCTATTATGTGGGGCGGTGCCAGGTGGAGCCCAGAATATGGCTTAAACCACAAAGGAATATTAGAAACTGCAGCTCAGAAAACCTAGGAAAAATTGTTCTACTGACGTCAAACTTTTCACAGGCTATTTTTGTACAGATTCCATCTTCCATCGCCTAGTCAATACAACTACATTTAATGGTAAAAATCTGCAGTTTGCGCTTCTTGAGCGAGTGATTGGGCGATTTCTTTTTACCAAGGCGGTCAACAAAATGAGGTCAAGCAGCCATGTTCTCGATCTGTTTTACTTGGCCGGCTGTTGTTTTGCATGGTGGCTGCCAGCTACAGCCGCAAACAGCATATGGCTTGCTTTTTCAGGGGTGCTGAGCAGTGTTGGTCTGACTTTAAATTAGCAGTCTATCAAAGAGTGCTTGGTGTTTTAGTCCAAGAAATCTAATAAACTTCTTTCTTTGGAAATATCACGCCTAATCGACGGAGTAATGGCAAAAACTTTAAATACCTAGTAATTCGACCCTCCATCGCTCCACTTCGACTTGCGCATTTTGCTTGTGATTATGCTTCTACTCGTGATTCTAACTTGAAGAAAAATGAGGGGTCTGCAAGGAAGTTGGTCTCCCCCAAGCTCTCAAACGAGATGGCTCATAACGAAAACCTTTAATCCCAGCAGCCAACTCAGCTTAGGGTTTAAGCCTGTTGTACGGCATCAAAGGTAGAATCCAGGTACTTTTAAGCCCAATTACAGTGTATCAGTACTTGCAGACGAGTAAACAAAAGTATACTTTAGTCTAAAAAAAAAAGGCGGTGTGTGGTGGGGTTAGCCTGCACGGTGATCGGTTAGTTCTCGGAAAATTATATTTCTGCCTGTTTTCACCCCGCTGTGACGTCGGGAGTGGACTCTTTGGGCCCCACCGCCTTTCAAAATTTATGGCCTCTAAATTGCAGCTATATGTTGTTTAGAGAACAACCATGTTACATATCACAACTTTATCGCAACATCCAAAATAATTCATAGAAACGCAAACTCAATTTAGGTTTATCTACTGGGCTTAAGCGTAAACGGTTGCGGTTACCATCATGGTACGAGTGGTCTTGGTGCAAGTCGATTTCGACTTGGTGTGCTTGGAACCATGGCGCGTGTTACCGTGGTGCTTGCTAGACGAGCCGGTAATGGTGGAGAAGGTTGTGGGAACCAGCGTGGATGAGGCGGCAGACGTCACGTCGGCCTCGGCAGCTTCGGTGGTCGCAACAGCTTCTTCAGTGGTGGCAACCGTAGTGGCAGCGGCGGAGGTCGCAGTCTCAAAGGCAGCGGTAGAGCTAACGGCAGTCGACGTAGGGCCAGTCTCGGTAGTAGCGGCCGGGGCAGACGAAGCCCCAGTGGAAGCAGCGACAGACGATGTAGCAGCAGAGGAGGTAGCAGCAGAGGAGGTAGCAGCAGAGGAGGTAGCAGCAGAGGAGGTAGCAGCAGAGGATACAGTGGCAGAGGCGGCGGAAGAAGCAGCCGTCGATGAAGCAGCAGCCGAAGTTGACGAGCTTGAGCTCGAACCAGACAGCCCAATGCAAGCAAACGACATCTTGGTACTTCTCACATCTAGCTGATCCGCAGTAGTGTCCAAGTTCCATTCCATGGCTACGTACGGCCAGCAGATACGGCCATCGTTCATAGTGACCATATCACCAGCAACAAACGAGTCAGTCGACTTGAGTGCCTCACCCAGCTTCTTGCCTGAGCTGTCGACTTGTTGGTAGTAAGTGCCTGAAAACTGACCCATACAGCCCATGGCATCATAGTAGCACTCAGGGTCATCAATCTGCTCCCACGTGATTAGCGCGTTGCTCTCGTCGAACGTGGCAGCGTGGGCGTTCTGGCAATCTGCGCTGCCCGACGTGGCCCAGTTGATTTGCGAGTCACCATCGACCGTGCCGACCACCGACGTGGCCTGCTTTCCCACTAGCGTGTTCTTGTCAGAGAAGGTAGCAATGGCCACGTTGCGCGCTACGGTGCGATTCTTAGCCGTCGTGTAACCATCGCCCATCCACGTGTTGGCTGTCAAGTCAATGGCACCGCGTGACACCCATGCGAAAATATACGCATTGCTCGATGCATTTGCGCCGCCAAAGCGTGCCAGGCCGCTGAAAGAGCCACTCATGCCACCCATAGGCTCGTTACTGGCGCCATTTGTCACATGTTCGTTGCTAATCTTGACACCGTCATCAGTCATGCCTTGCGTCTTGGTGTTGAGCCAGACGGCACCCTGATCCTCGGCACAGATACTGGCATAGGGCGGGGCGTCGGCAGCTTCAAAGGCAATGCCGGTGTTGTGGCTACAGCCCCATGAGCTCGAAGCGCCGCTGATGGTGGTTAGCTTGCCCTCGGTGCTGACGTAGCGGATGGCGTCGCCGTAGTGGCCGCTGGCAGAGCCTGAGTACGCCGTCACGACAAAGTAGGCAGCGTAGTAGCCGGCCTTTTCGGAAAAGACTAGGTCGCCGTTCATGTCAGGAGAAGCCAGGTTGCCATCAGAGTCGATGTTGGGGCCGCCTAGAAGCGTCTCCCATTTCTGAGCACCCGTCGCATCGAAGCGGGTCAGCACAGCCACAGGAGTGTTGTTGGGAGGGGCGTCGACAGTGCCAGACGGCAGCGGCTGGTTGGTCAAAACGGCAAAGCCATCATTGTGGGCAACCAGGCCACCGGCCTCCTTGGCGCCAGCGACAGTGATGCTAACACCAGTGGCGTTGAAAGTATTAGGATCCACAGACTGCACGTGCACGCCAGTCTCACTGGCATCCAGGTACGCAAGGTAAGCGGTTTTGCCATCGGGTGACACGGCAAAGGGCGTGCGGCGATGGTGAGGGTAGCCAGTCCAGTAGGAGGACTTGATAGGGTTGAATGAGTTCTTTAGAGTCATGGCTTCCACGCTCTTGGAGAGCATGGAGTCTGTGATTTGGGCTGTGGCAAGTGCAAGCTGCACAGCAGCGGCAAGAACGTATTGGAAGCGCATTTTAAGGTATCTGAGAGGCAGCTAAAGAGAGTAGCAAGTTGGGTATAAGATATGTTTAGGTATCAGAAAAGAGTGAACGTGAGGCCGGCCTCGAAACGAGTGTGGTGATAATAAGCAGTAGTAAAAAGGAGTGGAATGCCAACACAGTGACGAAAGAGTAACTGCTCGCAGAGCGCAAGAAACGAAGGAAATCAGAAGCAGAGCTCTGTATGAGAAAAGAGGTAATCCCAAAGCCAACTTGAATGTAACCAGTCAAGTGAAACTGTAGGACCAGAGAAAACCCAGTGGAACAGGCGGAGCGGAAACAGGGCATTTAAGTATAACTTAGTATGGCGATCATCTGCACATCATTAACAATGAAAGACCAAATACAACCATGTTATTATTCCTTCTGTTGGACAAATGAGGACATGGGGAAAAGGCCAAGGCGATCCCCTCTCAGCCCCTGCTTCTCCGTGGTTTCAGAACCTAGCTACCGAAACTACAGGAGCGGCCCCCTCGAGAGACATTGATATGCTTGTACGAGTTACTACTTGAAGCCTAGAGGGAGTTCAATGGCCCTCGTACCACTCGCTCTTTTTATTCGTGGGAGCAAAATGCCCCGAATTTCCGATATAAACAGTGCCGGGAACAACCACTGAATAGCGGTTATACGGCATCGTCAACGCAATGAGATAACAATTATGGTGTCTTTTAAGAGATACCTGGTATTTCAAAAGGGGGAATTGCACTTACATTGGCGTTATGGAATGCAGAGTCGAGGGGAACATGGTGATATCTGAGTCGAAACCGCTCTATTCGCCGGGGCTTCTAGATTAAAAAGAAACCAAGAAAAATCTAGATTAAACAGAAACCAAGAAAAATCTAGATTAAAAGAAACCAACAAAAAGCATGCCTGTCTTTCTTGTTACAGAAACAGGGTTTGATGCCACTTGTTTCCCAGTTAGTGAAAACTTCTCGCTTTCTTGGCCAGATTAGGACGCCCACTCTAAGCGGCGCGGAACTTACTTAGAGTTAATCCTGGTGAGCGGTTTATGGCTTTTGCTCTTGGCATGCCCAATCGGACACAGCTTATAGTCAAACCGTTACCCTTTTCCACAAAAAGCCGAAAAGTGAGACCAAGTCCGTTTGAGAGTCGGCGATATTTTGAAGCCCGCCAGCTCTATCCTGTGACATATAGAAACGTGGCCGAAGAGGTTGTGTAGATAAGTCCCATGGCACCTATAGCTGTTGCAGTCTTTCTGACAATGAAAATAAGAACAGTGCTATAAAGTATGGCCGCTTGAAATACTCTGCAGGTGGCATCAATGTGCAGGATATGCAGATATTTTCCATCTTCCAAATTACCGATTATGAAACGCGGAAAGGGGAAGTAACTCGGATATATGCTGGCCAATAAGCCCAAGATGCCGCTTCAATCGCCAACTTACATAGAAACCTGTCGTTGTATGCCAACTGTACCAACAGTCCAATGTCCTGCATTTTATGCCCGTCAGGCCGCTTTCATAAACATTGACGGCACAAGATAGACAAAAGCGGGTCGCGGCAAGCTCTATGGACCCACTTTTACGTAGATCTTTTAGGGATGGCCCTTCACGTCCTTCATTCTTGCACGACGCAATTCATTGAACCAAGATCGACAACTTTATCAGCCCATCAAAGTCATCACAAACGAGCTTAATAATGCCGTGACAAAACTTTGTTCGCTATCTCTGTTACCCATATTTGCCAAAGCAGCTTTACCCACATCACCTGGCGCGTCCCAACCTTGTGCAACAACAATATCCAGCTGTCACTGACCAAGTTTCATGGTGTAGCTTGCTCATCTACTTTGTCGAAATTACACAAAGTTATACTGCCTTTTGCTAATGGGAGATCCGCCAACTCCGAACCTAGACACCATGACGGTACAAGATGACATGGATATACCATCGTCACCGCTAGGGCCCGTCTCCAAATTCACCACGCGCCATCTCAACCAAATGGCCAACTATACAGCAACCTGTCCTCTTCGCATAGTGGCCCACATTGACTTGGACGCCTTCTACGCACAGTGTGAAATCGTGCGTTTGAATTTGCCGCGTGACAAGCCTCTCGCAGTTCAGCAATGGTGAGTGCTTTTGCTACGTGCATATTATGACAGCCCCGCTTGATGAATACCCACGGCCCCGTTTCATGAATACCCACGACCCCGTTTCATGAATGCCCCTCCCACGCATACACATAACTTGCTGACAAACAAAAACAGGCATGGGCTGATTGCCGTCAACTACCCCGCAAGGGCCTTTGGCATCAAGCGTCACACCACCGTCTCCGAGGCGCGCAAGTTGTGTCCAGACATTACTTTTCAGCATGTGGCTACTTGGCGCGAGGGCGATACAACGTGGGCTTACAGGCCAGATGCAGCAAAGCATGTGGCTTCTGACAAAGTGTCTCTTGACCCGTATCGCATCCAGTCCCGGAGGATCATGTCCTTAATCACTGGCTCTCTGTCCCAGGGGACCCTACAAAAGGTCGAGAAGGCGTCTATTGACGAGGTTTTCATGGACCTCTCTGCTCAGATCCAAAAGGAGCTTCTCGAGGAATACCCCGAACTCAAAGTTGCCATGGGTTCTGGCAATGAGCAGCAGCTCCCTCTTCCAGAAAGCGTGACGCTGGATTGGGCCGACGACGAGGTGATTCCGCTATCAGAGGAAGATGAGCTGCTGCCAATTGACTGGGACGATGTGGCGCTTTGTATCGGCGCTCGGATTGTTAGAGGAGTGCGCAAAAAGATCTTTGACGAGTTGCAGTATACTTGTTCGGGTGGCGTATCTGTCAACAAACTACTCAGCAAACTCGGCTCGGGCCACAAGAAACCCAACGCCCAGACGGTCATCCGCAACCATGCTATCGGTGTTTTTCTTGATGGCTTAAAGTTTACAAAAATCCGCAGCCTAGGTGGCAAGTTGGGCGAGCGAGTGGCTAGCAAGTTCCAAACCGAAGAGGTGTCTGAGATTCTCCAGGTACCCCTTCCGCAACTCAACGCGCGGCTTGGCCCTGAAACAGGCACGTGGGTATACAACATGGTGCGCGGCGTGGATACGTCAGAAGTCACGCCACGCACACAGATCAAGACGATGCTCTCAGCCAAGCAGTTCCGGCCTGCCATTAACTCGCGCCCTCAAGCGACCTCTTGGTTCCGCATCTTTTCAGCAGATATATTTGCACGTATGGTTGACACTGGCATTGTTGAAAACAAGACGCGACCCAAGACGCTAACGCTGCATTATACGGGCGGGCGGGGGTCCAAGTCCAAGGGCGTGCCAATTCCACGCGGGTCGCCGCTTTCAGAGGACTTGTTGGTGCAGGCATGCGAGGCAGCGTTTACGTTGCTGTTTGAGGACGGGTATACGTGGCCGTGCGAGCATTTGAGTGCAAGCGTGTCGGGCTTTGAAGAGGGTGTAACGGGAAACATGGGGATTAGCGGGTTCCTAGTGAAGCGGCCGCCGTCTGGGTCATCTGCAGCTCCGTCTGGGTCATCTGCGGCTCCGTCTGGGTCATCTGCGGCTCCTGAAGGCAGGTTGGTGTCCAGAGAAGACGAGCACAGCGCAAAACGACAACGTGTGGATGGCGCAAACGCTTTTACGAGCTTCTTTACAAAAGCCACGCAGCCAGCCGACGCCATACAAGCCAAGCGAGACGAATCGCCGAAACCTACGAATGGCGCGCCTTTGCACATCGGGCCTATTGATCGTTTCCTGGGCTCCAGACTAGTTTACTCTGAGAATGCTCATAGTCAGCCCACGGAACAGCCCAGCCATGAACATGCACCTGAACCACCAGCTCTGGTGAACGCAGCAGCGCAACCAAGCGCAGTAAGCGATTCTCGGCCAGAACGCACTGCCAGCTGGCCCGCCTACGATGACGGCATAGCCAATATTTCTGCAGTCCAGTCTGCAGCCACCACTTCTGAGCCAGATGAGCCATCCTCATCGCAGAATGCCAACTATGAGCCTCTGTTCTACTGTCCACGCTGTAGCAGAGGCCCGTTTGGCTCGGCGGCTGAACTGACTAGCCATACCGACTGGCATTTTGCACTAGAGCTGCAACAGTCCGAACAGCAGCAACAGCAGCAACGTGGCACGCTGGAATCTGCAGTGACGCGGTCTGGACTTGGCCAGGCGTCGTCGTCGAGTATGAGTTCCCGTGGCGGCCGACGGGGGAATAGAGGTAAGCGGGGAGGCGGCAAGAGAGAGGCAGGCCAACGCACACTAGATTTCAGCTAGACTTGAATGGAAGAGGGGGGTGGGAGAGAAAGCAGGTGTGTTTGTTTTGGGGGCGGGGAAAGACAGCGAATCGGGATGCAAGGAATGAACAAGGCCGTGGCATATGGTGGATGGAGCACCCCTTCCCCTCCTAGGGTTGAGTTGGGTGCACCACGCAGACGCTATTGATATATACAAAACGCCAGCACAGAACAGCCTCGCCTGGCTACCTGCGGCCCAGCGTGTGCCCATGGCTCGTCTCCTCGTCTCTTTGCGCCTCTGCATTCTGCCTCTCATGCGCTGCCAACCGATACGACATCCCTACAAACACAACAGCAGCAAACACCGGGCCAAAGCCAAAGCACGGCAGAGCAGAGCATGGGGGGACAGAGCCGTTGGGCAGCAAGATGAGCGCCAGAGAAAAAAAAATAAAGGGACTTATCCCTGTTAGTCTGGCTGGTTGGTTTGACTTGTTGGTTAGGGACGGCATTCGGGCCTGATCCGATCTAACCTGAATCAAAACGTGACGAGATAGCAGAGGGAGATGAGACTCTCTCGCCTCGAGGTTCGATGACTGGCTAAGCTTAAAGGTTGAGATGGGCGTTTGTTCTGCCACTCCAAAGCTTGGAAGGACAATGTTTTTTTTTTCTGTCTGTTTATTTACTTGGGCTGCTGCGTTATCTATCACCTTTTGGTCTGGCCGCTGCAGTCGCGAGCGTATATCCACATGTCTTGTGCTATACTGGAGAGGATGCCTTCTGAATTTGAAATATCAATGTGGAAAGCTAGAACGGGCTCTGACGGGCTGGGCTGGGCATAGAGCCTAGATATCAAGTCAGCCCGTATCAGAGCTTACCGGTTAGTCAGCCGGCCCGTCAGCCTGACGCCGGCAAACCACAAGATTAGGCAGACGCACATCATCTTATCTGGCTATCATGTTCATCCGCCCCTTCCCCTCCAAACGGCAGTTTTATTTCTCCGGCTCACGATGCAGGAAATCCTTTTATTCACATCTATATACCATGGCTTGATGTAGTTGCACCTGATTTTGTCAAGATGATGTGATCTTAGCGTATGCTAGACCTAGCTGTGCTTGAGTTAGCCCAGCCAGCCTGATGGAATACACGTCGATGTTCAACATGGGAATCCTATTTCTCTGCAGCCTTGGAAAACACACAACTCATGCATGAGCTGGAATTCTTTTTTTCCTTGTCCCTTTTTTTTTTTTCCTTTACTTCGGACGAGCTTTCAAGATCCTCATTGTTAGGCTCTTTTATTCCCTTTCAAAAAAGAAACGGTCTTGGTTGACATGCAGAGGATCAACTGCCAGGGATCGTGAACCAGGACCAGGATACCTGCGGCTTCTTTTTGCCTTGTTATCCCCAAAGAAGCCCTGGGAGCTCTTATTCGGCATTCGACGAAAAACAAAGAATACAAAAAAGCTGGAGACGTGTAGTGACGTCGGGGGACTGGGGTTCGGCTCCTCGATGCTTGATGACCTGGCGGTCCGGGAACCAGACGTTTCTTTTGCTGTTGCTGGTGGTCAGAGATCAGAGCGCCGGAAAGATGGGCATGCGGAACAAGGGCATCGCGGTGCGTTGCTTGAGAGGGCCCATCCACAAGGATAGAGGGGTGGAAGGGAGCAAGTCCGTAAGAACCGGCCGGTGACAGTAATGGCACTGTAGTTTTATTAGTTCAGGCGCGCGCGGATAGTGACCATGTTGTCTGCTGTTGTATTAACCAACTCGCTTCAACTTTATACAATATTGCCAGCTCATTAACCGAGCACCAAAGTGGAAGGACGTTCTGAGCACATGGAAGCATAGAATTTAGTCTTGGCAGCACAGCTTTGGAGGGCAACAGTATTAAAAGCATGGTTGGAGAAGTGCGTAGCGAGAACCAGACCTTCAGGTGAGATGTGATGTGTGCCATGATGATAGCATTGCCACTTTTATATTCATTACAGCAGCTATTCTCTACATCGCCAACTGACACCATCGTCCCTATTCTTTCAGTCACATGTCTCTAACCGTAAACCCTAAAGACTACTTGTCTGACAGCAGCCGTAGACGCATTCAGCCCCAACCAACAACACATAGTTATATCACTTTACATGTCCGTTGGAATAAGAAAAAGACAAGGAAAACAGGAGGTGAAGCCCGACCCAGACATTCTCGTGGGGACAAACGAAACTTGTTCCTGCAAACACCACGGCCTCTCCATCACCACTGCAACGGTTACGAAACAGCTTGGAATTTAAAAAGTCTACTGTCAAACAGGTCTCTTCTGACTGGTCGAAAATGCACCCCGTCCGGCCGTCAACCCACGCCGTCTCCGTTGAGCATCTCGGCTTTCCTCGTTTTCTCTCTCTCTCTCTCTCTTTTGTTTTGCCTCCTCACTCTTGTTACGTTTCCATAGTCTTTGCTACCCATTGTGATGGGCTGCCAGAGCTGGAATACGACTTATCCCCACCTCGCTCCATCACAACTTTGCTCTGTGCTGCCTTCTTTCAGTAGTTTGTCTTCACCGCTGCTTCAACACGCATCGTGTCTGTACAGAAGGTCTGCAGTCACTGCATGCTCCTTGCATCTTTGTGCATATTTCACTTTCTTCTTATATCATATATGGTGGTTCTCTGTCACTCTCTTTTTCCTGCAGGCCCGCCTTTGTTGCTACGGTTGTTGGTGTTTTTGTTTCTTTTCCACACCATGATCTTTTCCTACTGGTAATCTTCCTATTGGTGATATTTTCCTAGCGGTGTCCTGCATGGAGGAGAAGGAAAACAAACCACCACCAGCCCTGATACAGCCGTTTGGTGGCGTGCGTACGTCCGCCGTGATCGACGCACGACCGTAAGTAACTTGACAAGCGGGCAGACAAACACGCATGTGATGTGTAATACTTGGTTTATCGCGGGCCAGACGGAGTCCAGACGACGCTGGATGGGGGAGGGTATTTTGGTGATTGGTCTAGGCTAGCCTAATATTTATTGGTCTCATGTGGCAGGACGTTTTGGGTCTTGTCAGAGGGCCTCAAGCTGGTTCTGAGAGCCTACCGTGCTCTTCTTTTTAGGCCAATTTTCTCTATGGCCGATTTGAGGCCCTATCTTCTCCCCGTTTCTACAGGCTCTTCCTGTTCATGGCGTCGAAGCTTGAAACCTTGAAGACGGTGTGGTATGCAGATGAGTCTTGTGTCTCTCTATGAGCGAAGGATGGAGGGTTTTGCATCCAGAAGCAGCCGAGCGGAGCTCTAGGCGTGCATATCCATATCCTTGTGTGGCTCTAGAGGGCCAGTTAAAGAGGGGCTCTCTGCGCAGTTTTTCGATATCCCCGGTGTAGTTTTGGGGGCTTTTTCTTTCATTACATGAAGAATTTGACCTCAGACCCCAAGACGGAAGCTTTGGAAGCAACAATGATTTACGCCAAAGGTACACAAAGGAATAACTCGCAGGTTCACTCAGCAGTGGAAACCTTGCCATGGAGAATGAATTGCCAGCCTACCATGCCCATTCACTTGCCATGTTGAACATGGGGAGCAGCTGCAAGGAACTAATCTTTTTTTTTTTTTTTTTTTTTTCTT
>JACYXV010000161.1:0-21743 GCA_016859225.1 Thielaviopsis cerberus | reverse complement strand
GACAGTAAGGCTACGGCGGGCAACAGAAGAGCGAAAAGCACGAATTGGTGGAACAACCTTGAACTGCACCTTCATATCGCCCTTGCCGCGCCCATTCACCCGTGGCATACCAAGACCCGATAGCGTCAGTTTATCGCCAGTGTTGGTACCCGTCGCTACGCGCACACTAACATCGCCATCTAGTGTTGGCACGGCCAATTCACCGCCCAGTGCTGCCGTTGTCAACGGAATTGACGCTGTGTACAGGATATCTGAGCCGGCGCGGCTGAAGCGCGGGTCCGGCGCCACCCGCACCATAACGTACAAGTCGCCGCGCTTAGTGCGTATGTTGTCATCCATCACCTGGCCCGTTGCCGGGGCATCGCCTGCACCGTCAATACGCAGGCGCATGCCATCGTCCACGCCCGCCGGAATGTCGACCGAGATGGTCTTGCGCGTGCGCACCACACCATAACCATTGCAAGAGTTACACTCGGAGCCGGGAGGATACGCCTGGCCGGAACCCTGGCACGTGCCGCACGTTGTCGCCATCTGGAAGCCACCAGGGATAGTGCGCACCACGGTTCCAGAGCCATGGCACGTCGGGCACGTCGAGCGCCGCGTACCCGTTTTCACACCATGGCCGTTGCAGGGCGTGCAGGTTGTCGTCGGAGTTATGTTGATCTTCTTACTGACGCCCTTTGCTGACTCGTGGAAGGTAATGGTCGTTTGCACCTCAATGTGATCGCCAACCAGGATCTCGCTGAACCCGGAACCCCGGCCACCGGCCGCGCCAGCCCCACCGAATGGCCCGCGACCACCGCCAGTAAATGCCGAGAAAATGTCGTCAAAGCCGCCGAAACCACCACCGCCAAAGCCGCCAAATCCTCCCGCACCGCCAAATCCATGGAAGGATGGCCACCTGCAGCGCCGGCGTTCGGGTTCGGACTACCATTGGAATCGAAGGCGTCGGCGCCGAATTGGTCAAACTGCTTGCGCTTTTCAGTATCGGAGAGAATTTCGTAGGCAGCCTGAATCTCGCCAAATTTGTCCTTGGCATTGGCTTCTTTATTCGTATCGGGATGCCACTTCTTGGCCAAACCGTAGTAGGCCTTTTTTATTTCACCAGCAGTGGCCGTTTTGCTAACACCGAGGGTTTGGTATGGATCTTTCACGGCATTTTGGCTCGCAGTCGCATGAAATTTCTGTGTAGGACTCGAGGTTAGCATCGTTAGTTTTATACAATTATTTTATTTGTAATACGTACTCTGGACTCGGACGGCACGACGCCAACGATAATGCGCGCCGAAGTCCGTACAGGGCCGTGAAATCGACGGATTTGGGGGTTGAATGCGCTTTGAACCAAGCCGCAACGTGCAAGCCTCGTGCAGCGGGACATCAGGTGTTGCGGTATCGCCGACTTAGATACCACGCTGGAGCTCATTGTCGTCTATATTTTATGTTGTCGAAATTGAGTTCTTAAAATTCAAAGCACGTTCGGAGAAAGCCCACTAATGTTGATAGGAAAAGACGTTTGTAAGCAAGGACCGGCAACAAGCTAAATGGAGAAAACAAAAACAAAAATTGTTGAAAGAAAAAAAAAGAATAGAAAAAAAAAAATGCCTGCAGAAGGCAATAGAGAGGAAATTTGTCCCAATAGGCAGTGCTGATGCACAAGTCGGAAATAGAGCTTGGGCTCGCGATAAGCTTGCGGAGCGTGAAGTCGCCAAGTTATAGTGCGCTGCAGTATAGTTTCGCAGAAATTCTGTGAGCTTCGACGGCTCCCTCAGTATCGTGATGACTTAACTTTTTTCTCCATAGCCTACAGATTTTGACCCACACAATTTCACTCACTCTAAGCCCAGTTTGGATGCCTGAGGCCAGTCAGCAGCTGCTGACAGCTGCCATCTTGTAGGGTTATTTACAGGGCTGCTAAGTCGAAACCATAAGTGCCCCTCTTCTTTTCGCCTGTAAGTACTAAATTACCCATCATCAAGCTGCTTAGTAAGTAAATACTACACTGGTCACTATCTCAATATGCTGAGTTTAGCGTCGAAACTGTAACCTTTTCTAAATAGATACACTATTATTCAACATTTGAACTGGCCATCTTGACAATAATCCTTTGGACGCCTTTCTAGCAGAGCTTAGCTTGCGTAAGAGCTGTCACGATTGTAAGTGAAGCAATCTTCTGGATACAGTCATAAGTTATACGTGTATATGTCCATGGCTCTATTTTGCATAGGAATTGATGTGTCTTTTTCTGTCTAACCATTGATGCTACGGCGATTTATTTAGCTTTTGCTTATTTGTTTCTACAGATATACATGCACATTTGTGTGAGCAATTGTTTTCGTTTCCCATGTATGCACATAGTTGCTATAGCATACTTACCGTTCCTTGTTGCACAACACTTAGAAGCCCCAATGTAACCCACTTTCATCTTGCGCCACAGTACCTACGAATTACTGTGGCGCTTCTGCGTTTGCACTTTGTTAGCAAATTTATGTCTACCGTTATCAACATAACCTCTTTAACTTTTTTGGTTATTTTTAATTAATACTTGGCTTCTCCTTCGCTACATCCGTATCTGTTACCTATTTGGGTATTACAATATGTACAAATTCTACGCACCAATTCATTCACCACTACCAGTCAGCCACAAACTGATAGAAATCACAGCTCCAACTTCGCCCTTTGCCATCCTACAATTAGCCTTTTTCTTTTCTTTCCTCTCCTTTTCTCTCACAACAGCCAGAAGTTTCAATAACAGCGCAGCATAGCTTTGTCCGCTTCACGACTTTGGT
This sequence comes from Thielaviopsis cerberus, assembly GCA_016859225.1. Classification (NCBI taxonomy): domain Eukaryota; kingdom Fungi; phylum Ascomycota; class Sordariomycetes; order Microascales; family Ceratocystidaceae; genus Thielaviopsis; species Thielaviopsis cerberus. Next base: position 18,957 of record JACYXV010000161.1, on the reverse strand, counting down.
ATCCATTAAAGTTATAGCACAGATGACAAAATCAAACGTTTGGCCTCTCTCTACCAACAGGTACAGACCGGACTTCAAGATCTAGAACAACAGGAGGCTAATTCCGCAATCAAAGTGATGAAAAAGAATTGGAAGCTATTGTCGCCCTCAAAGATCAATGAGATACCTTCAGCGAAGAGAAAAGTTCCGGCAGCTGATCCACAGCGATTTGCAATGAAGTTTGATGTTTTTCATGGTTCAGGCAACAAAGGCGGTCTCAATCCTAACAACTGCACTCACTGGATGACTGAAATGAAACATTTCAAGCAGTTTCGTTTTTGCGAAGAGCATCCAGTATCTACGATGGAAGAGCTGTCCGTCAAGGCTTTTACGTTAACCGACCGCCACATTCAAGTGACCGGCCTGGAGAATTGTTTGCTTTTCTTCGGCGTTTTGACTATCTCTCAGTGTGCCTGTGTGTGCCTTTTTCAGCCAATAGCAATGATACTAGTCATGATGTGCCGCATGAGGCGCTAAAAATTCGATATGGCTTTTCTTGCCAAACAGCCTGTGCCTAGCTACCATAAAGATGTCTCGTATGGTGAAGAGATTCTCTGGTACCCCGCTGGTCTGGACGTCGCGCGCAAACTACCCATCCACACAAGAATACAGTTAAGAAGACTTTGAAAATGAATAATACGCTGGTTGCCACTACAAATATTACAGTGACAACAACGACTATGTCTACAGTGGCGGCGATGCTAATGGCGACGTCATCTCGTGTGTACTTCTACTATAAATCATTAGTTATTTAACATGTTAGTGTACTGAGTTAAATCGTGTTACAATTGAGCATTGAAAGCTTGAACTGGACATTCCTATTAATTGTTGTATGTAAACCACAAGTCAAATACAGCAATTAAAGCCATGCAAGAATAGCCTTGAAATTAAAGAGGCCGTCAACAATTCCACATCGTTGGGTAAATATACAAACAGCTATAAAATAACCCTAACAACTTAACAACCTTTTGCGCCGCAAACGCCTACCGTAAAATATCATTACCCGAGCTCCAAATAGGGAATTAAATGACAGTGAGTGGCTAGTGGCAAGGCAAAGGCCTATACCGGACTTTACTACGCAGCGCAATAGCTCACTATAGCCCTTAGCATAAGTGAATCATCCAAGCGCAAGCGCAGATCCAGCCATGCCATGATCCCCAAATCTCTTTTGAGAAAGAGCCGCCGGCTTCAGCTACCTAAAAACAAACAAGATGAATTAAAGAAAAAAAGGATATCACCAAATCCGAGTTCCGCAGCCGTTGACAAAGAAAAGAAAAATCAAATCGAAAAACAGAAATGTAACAAAGGGGAAAAACAATAAAAGAAAATAACAAGTCGAAATAGCAATGTCAAGAGAGGTGGACTGTTGCCGCCGTCTGCTATGAAAATGGGGTTGCAGAGTAGTAGATCATGAGGGCAAAAAACAAAATGGTGTGAACAAAAACGAGGATGCAAAAAGAGCTGTAGCCGAGAAAAGAAGAACGAGAGTCTGAAGGCCATGATCAGCCGCTGCGTAGAATTGCCAGTGTGCGTCATGACTTGGTTGTCAAAAGAAAAAAAAAAAAAAAAGTAGACGCACAAGTGGTGCGATGTCTAACGAGAAGTCTTTGCCGAATCAAATTAGACGATTAAAGACCCCCCGAAAACGGCCAACATAAAAACTTGCGAAATGGACCCAATAGGCCCCCTCTATATTATCAACGATTCGTCCGAGGCAGAAGTCGCCTGCTCTGGTCGCGTCCCTTGTTGGCGCAGTGTCGAGATAAACTCAATCATGACGTCCGTCTCATTGAGTGACATTTGATCGAGGTGCGTCTGTACCGCGGCGGCAAGTTGTTCGCGGGTCTGTCGCTGAATGCGCTTGTTTCGCTTGCGGGCTGCCACCATTGTTGGGGACATCAGGCCAATACTGCCAGGAAGCGCCATCCAGAATGTGTACGACGAGTAGAGGTAGGCTGGAGGGGTGTCGAGATCATAGTGGCGACGGTAATTGTGCAGAGCTTCGCGGTCGAGTTTGACGCAATCGACCTGAGAGAAGAGGTGTTAGTATTGGGACAAGGTCGCCTATCAAGAGAAAACTCGGCCGTGAACAAGTGCTAGAACCGAATGGGAGAACAGGATAGAAGCATACTGTTGGGTGGACCTTCTCCGGTGTAGGTGCTCGGCTAGGAAGAAGAGGCAGAATCGGTGTTTCCTTTTGCTGTCTCTTTTTGCTTCCCTTTTCCTTGTGGCTATCAGCCTTGGAATCGTCGTGATTGCGCGGTTTCGAGGGTGCCATTGTAGCAGGTTGTGTGGTGGGCGTTGGAACACGATTGGTCAAGTCTTGCAGGAGAACAGAAGTATCCAAATGATCGCAGTCGTCTTGTTAAGGTTCCGAGTATCTTGACGTCAAAGATAATCGGCGGAGACTCGGCTTCTTTTTTGGAGATCGAGATACTGGCAGTGGCAGGGAAAACGAGGAAGAAGTGGTGTGTATTGCTGCAAAGTTCTTTGGGGACAAGCCAAGTGCAAAAGACGAGTAGAATCTTGAAATATTCGAAAACAGGAGAATCTGAAAATCTGAAAATTTTGTAAGTTCTAATAAAAAAAAAGAAAAAGAGAAAACCGAATGACAAAATAATAGCGTCTAAAGCCAAGAGCGAAGAATTGGATCAGTAGCGCGCACACACACAAAGTGACTTTTCGCTGAAGCTGCAAGCAGTTTTCTTCGTCTCTGCGTTTTTCCATGCTTCCTTCACACTTTCCGCTTCACCAAGACAACTCAACAGCACCACGGGCTTTTGCCTACCAAAATTTAGCCCGCAAGCAGGGAGCAACCTATTGCCAGCTGCCGGCAATCAACGTCACTAACACGGTCTGCCATTGGCCCGATAAGCAGCTGATAGTCTTGGCCCATTTTTGATAAAGGTGGGTCGGACGGATGCTAGGGTCGAGGGTTATTGAGACCTGTACTTTTTCGGTTTGGTCTATGAGTTGGTTAGAAGAGCGGTGGTCGCCAATCGGGCATCAAAAACCACGTGAATCAAGGCCATTTTCATCGAAATAAAATTTCTGTGCAAAAATTTCAATTGCAGCGCTTGCCGTTGATGTAAAATTCGTCTTTTTTGACGTCGCGTTATGGTGGTCTTGACGAGTTCGTCATATGACTTGCTGGCGACGATATTCTGTTCTTTTTCTGGGAGGGGGGGAAGAGAAACACGGTTGAAAATTTGGCGTCCTTCTTTTTCGCAGCGGATTTGGGGCCTGTGGGCTTTTGATTTTAGCGGACAAAAGAAAAAGTTATTATTGAAAAGGAAGGTTGTTAAGGGCCTGGCAGAATGGATTCTTTTTTCGCAGGGGGATAAAAAAGGAATTTGGGCTTTACCAGGGCTCGTCTTGAAATTACACGTCAAGGAAAGAAGCAATCTTAGTCATCCATCTGCAGAGAGTTTTGACCTTCATTGTTTGAGGTCGATTGCTTGATGCACACCAACAACTTAAAGCAAATATACAAGTATCAATGCAAGAAGCTATTTTGAGGTAATGCATATATACAGCCAGTTGAGTACTATACTTTTCCAATGATTAACGAGATGCAAAACCTAAAATCTTAAACTATATAGATAATAACGCATGATTAGGGTTCGAAAGTGTGGAATTGGTATACAATCAAATTATTCAATAGGGCTTAAATATAGCTGTAACCCTAGTATATGTTAGCTTGACAATTTACAGAGTATAAATAGTATTGCAGTAACACAATAATCAAAATAATTGTTTATTCACTGTATATCGACTGCCACCACTGAAAAACAGCTCATTTTCTCAACTTGCTCCAACCACAAAAGATCTTTATGACCGATTCCGTATGCTGTTGAGCCAGAAAGAAGAACTTCTGTAGATATGGCGTGAGACCGAGGTTGCCGATGGTGTAAAGAACTTATTGAATTAGGCAACAGGCTGATGTTATATCACGAAGTGTATAGTGGCGATGAATTATAACAGGAATGTCAGTATTGGGCGTGAATAGTAGTAGTATCCCCAGCAAATATAGTATACTAACTGTCTTGATAATGCTCCGAAGTAGCCTAGGGCCGAGCCATGACACGACATTCAAAAAGTCCCTCACAGAGTTGGAAGATTTTGCTGCGGGGTGGATAAAGTACAATTCTTCTACCCCATACTGATGGGGAGGATATGTGTAAGTAGATGGAGAAGACAAATATGCGTGTGCAGAGACCAAAAATAGTGACTGAATGGGGAGGCAGGTGGGCTGTACGTTGAGTAGCAGATACGTCATGAGCTCTCGGAGTACTTAAAGTAGCAACAAATAGAACGTCTTCTCACCATAACAGCAGACTTGAGTATTAAAGGGTGGTGTGACATTTATCAGACCCTAGCATGGGACATGGGATGCGTGATGGGAGAGGAGTGGTAGTATCTGACACTAGGTGGTATTTTGGGCCGCCGGCTCAAGACCGGAATACACAATCAGAGTGTTAAAAAGAACCATATTTATCGTTAGACAGAATTGAGTTACAAGTCTTTGTGACCACATAGGAGCTCTATTGATCAAGCTAAGTGACAGAAAATGAAGCTTGATAGTTGGCTTAGGAAGATGAAGTGACCTAATATGACACTTATAGTATCTATCACCGCTGTAGTACTATCATCACTACGACGAAAAGCAGAGAATAGACACGTTTTGGGCCAGCCGATTCGGCCTTAGTCACGAACATCTAGTGAAATACAAATAATGGTAACTGGCCCACGGTTTGAACTAGCGTACGGACCATAGAGATTATGAGCCAAATTTACTACAGTGGTTTGTGCACAGCAGCACTACGACCACACCTTAACCATGGTTTAGACGAGCTCCCATCAAATTACACTGACGGCGCTTCGCCTCCCTTAACCTGGAGATCTTGGTATGGTTTGTGTCACTGGCTGTACACTAACAACTGGAGCACGTAAGTTCTGCATTTGTACCACCGCAATCTAGGTTTGTCAGAGAGTCCAGCCAGAAAAGCTTAAGACATGGGACTAAGAGAGCTGGTGCCATCTGTCCGTGAACTGGAGGCCGAGGATGAACTGAACTCAGCTGGATTGGGTATGAGTGACTTCAAGTGAGACACACGGCGGGGGAACCACGATGGAGGGAGTGGGGGTGGAAGTGTCTTACCTTGGCAGCGGGGAATTAATAGGGAACAGGTACTTAGAAATAGAGTTGCCGCGCTTATTGGTTACTTGAATCTAGGTAGGGACACGAGCGCCGAAAACTTCGATACGTTTATATCGGAGTTCGACGACACCCTCAGTGTGGGCGATATGAGCAAGAAACTTGATAAGCATCTGATGTTGTGACGAATGATACATGTCAAATCAGTCAATGATAAGCAGGAGAGTCAAAAGTCACAATAGGCACAATGTTTGACCTGGGACGGGTTATACGGGCACGAGTCTGGATTAGGTTGTAACTCGTTCATACATCAGAAGACGGAAATATTCTCGAAGCTTTGGAATAGTGGCCTGCATGTAGATGCGCTGTACTATGGCAGCCCAGACACCACTGTCTCCGCTCGGATGTTTCCAGAACGAGCGTGGGGTGATGTGTATACAAAGGTAAGCGCATATAGTAATAGAAAACCTTCCGGCCTTGTAAATAGGGAGGTTCCAGCCCATCCCAATAAGTAACTCCGTGTTTGCTTATCAACCGGATAGGCGAACTGTAGCATTTTGCCTTGCTCCGAGCCACTCTCCAGTCGAACAAAGTCGCGGAAGTCTCCCACAGAGCAGAGCATGGGGGTCAAGTTTCATTGCACTCACCAACTTACCGTTGGCCCACGGCCCTGTCCCATATTGGAGCCCGATCCAAGTTTCGCACTGGGTAATAGCTGGCAGAATGGCAAGCGAGTGAGAAAGAGAACATACTGCCTGATGCAATGTGTACATTCTCGGCAAGCTGGTCTTGTCTCTTCTCGTCTTCCCCCCCGCTCTTTGTCGGCCTCCCGGTTTTCTGTCCCTGCAGCAAGGTCTGACGTCGTATGCGTGCATGTGCTTTGCATCATCCTAAAGCCTCGATATAGAAAGTGCCCCCCACGCTGACCAGCACCGGGGAAGCTTTAAGCAGAGAATTTGGCGTTGCGTCGTTTTGTTCCAACAAGCTTCATTATAGTGACTGCTAAAAAGTTCCAAACAATTAAAATCAGCCTTATTGGTTGGCCTAGGGACGGATTACGTGTTGAAAATACGTGAAGGAGCATACCAATTAGTTGGACAGCTCTGTTGTGCGGCTCAGGAAGCGACTTTAGTAGAGTTTTGAGTGCTGTCTATTGTTCAACCCCCACTAAAGAAACACGCGAAATAGTGGCCGTTCGCAGGTTCCAGAACAATGAGCTTGGATAACACTAGGCCATTCTGGCAATACTTAGCGTCTCTATATGACGCTAGGCTTCGCCGACAATGTTTTGTGGTTTTTTTTTGGCGAGCGAGATTGAATGGCCAAGTTCGGAAAGCAATGAAAGCATCGTGGCAACTCAAAGTAGCATTGCTTGGTAGCATATATAAAGAAACTGCGCGTGTTCACCTGACTTATAGCTACAGCCATAGCACCAGAATATTTGTGGCCAAGCCCACAATTTTTCTTTTTGACATTGCTGAGGCTGTGTTCCCCATTTTTGTATTTTGTGGCGTTATCGTGACTACCTGAAGTGTGGCAAATCAGAAGTGGTGGATTCATATTTTCAGTTGCTCTTTCTCTGAAATGAGAGTACACAAAAAGTAGCAATTTGTTTATTTATTTATTCTTTTTTTTTTTTTTTTTTTTTTTTTTTTTCACTGTCAAAATTTTCACACTCAAACTAAGCGGCCCGCAACGTGACCTCTTTTCTGTCACATTGACATATCGGGTCATCTGGCCAGCGCTTCCTCTTTCTTCAATAATGCCTTGTTTTCACATTTTCCCTCATACACCGCTATAACCAAAGTGCTTTGGCTCCATTCTGCCAGTTAGCATGAGGTCCGCCCGCCTTGGTCAAGCGTTTTGTTTTCTTTCGTCTCCCCCACCTGGTGTCATTGGGAGGGATGACAGATGCCGCACAAAAGCTTCCATTGACGTTCTGTCAACTCATTGTCATTATGATTGAGTACAGAATACAGCCAATGATAGAATGGGCTTGTTTCCACGTCAGATTGTTGGCTTTGTTATTAAATTTATCTCGAATTTCCGGGACAACTTTCCTGCTGAAAACGGGTCTGTGTCATGATACCACAGGCAGGCTAGTACTACAGGTACCCCTGCAGAAACGAGGGCCCAAGAAAACCATGTCCTACTGCTTGCTACCAAGCAAGGTGCAGGCTTTGCTAACCAACTAAACTATGTATGTACCTACATTACAGACTCAACCATGATTTCTCGTTGACCTCTCTACCCGACACCGGGACCATTGAATCGAGGTACGTATGTAGAAGCCATCCAGGGCAAAAACTCTTCCAAGCCGGCTGACATTTATTATCATGTAGTAGAATAGGAAGGTCTGTTCCCCCAATCGCTTTACAATCGAACCTCTGATATTGGTGCCTTTTTTATTGCCCGCAACCCTTCCGCCTTTTGCCCTGGCTTCCTTTTGTCTGTCACTGACGTACCATAGTGTATCAGACTATCCAGCCATTCTATTGCAGAAGACGGAGACTAGAGAAACCATTCAAGATTATTTTCTAGTCTTCGGGCAAGAAGCTGCGTTTAGCTGAGCACACCAATGTATTGCTGATAGGTGATTAGGGTGATCGGAAAACACCGTGACGTGATTTTTAGTGCTGAGATTTTACATCACACATGAAGCTACGCAAGTGCACCATTCTAATATCCCGCCTTCCTGAAGAAGGAAAGGATAAAACGAAACAAACTACAGGTCACACATCACAGCTATACACAGCATTTGCCCCCATTAGTCCGACAATTTGAAGTAATAAATTTTCATCGGGCAACGGTTGGAGAAGCCTGCAACTAAAACCTCGAGTACGCGACCGGGATATCCAAACTCGGCCAGCCGCAGCAAGCGTTGCAAGCCGCTCAAAGTACTACGCATGGCGAGTGCGCATGTGTAAACACACATCATGGGGATGGTGTCTTCCTATTTGTCCTTTTCGAGTGATTGGTTTTGCTTTTTCATTCGAGTACGACAGCATTCATACCTCCAAGCTTTATGTTTCTTATTGTCGTGGCAACGCTTAATGATTTCCGCTTCCCCTCTCGCTTCCACGGAAACAGGGTTCGCAATCTCACAAAAGCGCAAAAAAGGTCGCGTTAGTCGATTTCATATCTAGTGCAGGATCCTGGACTACGTGAGGCAGACTAGGGCCTTGACAAGACAAGAAAAAAGGACAAGAGGTCCCCTGCAAGTCCTTAATGTGTACTTGCAAACATGAAAGATGGGAATTGGTAATGAAGATGAGCTCGTGTTGTGACATTGGCGCTTCAGTAAAAGAGATGAGATGCAAGGCACCTCGGCGACTCTCATACGTACACACGCACACACGCAGACTACGCCCAATGAAGCAAGCTCACACTAGATCAACTAAAGGAAAAAGAAAAGCTAAGCTGAGCCGTTTTCAGCAGATTAAAACTAGCTAGTAGGCGCTGGCCACACCATCCGCCGATGCTGGCTTCCTGGCTACATATAGTGGTGCTTTTTCATTGGTCTTGGGGACTCTAGGTTTCAAAGGCCGGTCCATGGCTACAGATGATTGCACATTGTTATTTTCTTTTTCCTTGTTTTGCCCCGACTGCGAGGCAAAACAAGCAGTTGGCGGTGTTTTTTGCCCCATCCTGACTAGTCCAGCCGAGTTAGGCTGCTTAGGTGGCTGCGATGTGTGGTGATTTGTACGAGGTTCTTGAAAGGACTCGAGTTTGTTTAGCCTGCGAACTGGACGGAGATATGCAGACGTTTTAGCAAAGGGAAAGACGCAAAAGAAAGCAAGGAGAGAGAAAAAAGGAAAGCCTGAAAACAAGGGCCAGACCATCACACCCGGATCGTCATGTCCCCTGCTCAGCCCACAACCAGCCAAACAGGCCACCGCGCTCGGTGAAGTGAGGCTGCACTTGGTTGGTCACAGCAGCAGGCAGGTAATGGCTGAAGCAAAAGCTTGCCCCCCTGCCAGTATTCCCATACGCCATGGCGGTTGGATGATTCAAGGTTTTTCTCTAGCTCGCCAAAGCTTTGTGGGAAGATGATTTGAATCTGGACTAAGTTGAGATTGATAGTTGGTGAGTATGAAGTGAGATGAAGTTTTATTTCACCGACAGACAAAAGAAGGGCAAAGCGTTCGGTCTGCTTAAACTAGTTGGCTCATTGGGCATGGAACAGAGTTGTACCGTCTGGTGCTTGGTTATGTCATGGTATAGGCGTGGGCATGGCATTGCTACCAGTCGGAGTTGGTCTGTCCGCATCTCAGCCATGGCGGTTGCTTTGACTTTTGGCACAAGCTTGCTTACCTTTTACCATGCCGCCTTGGGTTTGACAGTATCAGTTACAATTCAAGCACCAAGCATAGTGCCAATGAGAAACAAGAAAGACGAGCAAACTTGACTGAGAATTCGACAAGACACACGACTTGGTGTTTATTGGGCTCTCATCGGAATTACCCACAAGAGTCCTAGGACTGTTTTTTCCTGGGGTGCAACAAAGGAAGCATCAAGGACAGGAAAATCTGCCTCTTCTTTTGCTTTCTGCTACTCTACGCTTAATTCATTAATTAAGCGCATGGCGAGATATTGCATATTATTGTTGCTTACGCTTTTTATTCTGCTTTTTCGTTTTTATGCCTGGACGCTCGAGCTCAACATTAAAAGACGGAAGAAACAAAAGAGAAAAAAAGACAGGCTTATGCTAGTAGGTCTATTGTCCTTGATTCTTTAGCCTTACTCCGTGCTCTTTTGTCTACTTTTCTTCGTTTCCTCGTCTTTCTTCAGTTTCTTCCCTTCTTTTTCTTTCCATTGTTCTTATTGTGCGGCGGTACGGCCATAATCTTCATTGTGCACCCTTTGTTGCCCGACTTTTCCTCCTGGCTTGTTCAACTTGATTTGAACTGAGGCCCTTGTTGTTATTATGTGCACTTTGTTGACGCCAGTTTGATTCATTTTCTCCTTCTCTTGCTTCCCCTCGGGTTGTGCTGCATCCCTCTGTACTTTGTGCTCCCTGAATCTGGAGCTCTAGTGCAGTACGTGTATCTTTACATGTATACATACAACGGATATACAGATTACAGATTCATATGCACACGCCAACTCACAGACAGCGCAGAGCATACAAGCAACAGCCGTACACATTTCCCCTTCCTACAGTCTATATTACCGACCCTTGCCCCGTTCTTTTCGTCATTCCGCTTTCACCTTAAGTCGGATCAGGTCAGGTCACCTAGCTTAGGCTAGCCCACAGCCAGGTTGGAACGGAGCAAAAGAGAAAAGAGCGAGCTGACACTGAGCATATGCTGTATTGACAAGCCAGTACTTGAAGCCGGCTGTTCCCTGCTTTTCCGGCCAACCTGAGTTCTTTTCTTTTGTTATCGTTTCGACTTAATCTCTTGTCCAACCCGACACGATTCGACTTGAATTTTACTTTTATCTTTCAGCAGCATCTGGCTTGCTTCCTTCTTGGACGTTGAGTGGCTTCGCTTGGGATCCTGTTTGTTCCTTTTGCTAGCTGTAAATAGATTAACAACAGAACAGCAACAGCAGCAACATACCACAGACGAAGAGAGATATCGACTCCGACTGCTCGTGTGGTGGCCTAGTTCCGGTGTATTCACATATACCTAGGCTTTCGTATTATTACTTCATTCGCACCTCCATACACACGCATGCCGCTACTTGGATGGCCGGCAGCCTATTTTTTTTTCTGATTTCCACTGGTTTCTCCTCTTGCATTTTGGCGGTGTTGCGTTCCTCATCCTTTAAGTCGGCGCTATACCGTCTCTGTCTATATCTTCTTCTTCTCTTTTTCCTTTTATTGTTCCTGGTGGCACCCTTTCTCATCTCTTTTGACTTTTATTCTTTATTTTCTCATATTTCTCCTCCTTGACCTGCGCTCTCCGCTCTTTGACTTATCATTGTCTTTATTTTCAACAAAAGCTATTTCTCCTCTTCTTTTTCGGTATATCTTATCTATACCTCAGCGCAACAAAAGAGTCTGTTTTTTTATTTTTATTTTTTTTTATTTCCCAGCCTATTTCTGTTGGCTGCTTGTTTCTCTTTCCAGCCGCCTTTAGGTTCTTTACTGGGTGCATTTTCTTTACACCATCTACGAATTTGACTCGGACTTGTCGTGTCCGTATTGTCTTTGGCCTGTCGAATCCTCAGACAATAGCTAGCGCGCGACCTATTGCTCTTTATCTGGCTTTACAGAGTATAGCGCTAGTTGAGCTCGATAGCTTTAGCGTTCTTTTAGTGCCATTGATACATTTACTACAGCACGATCAAAATCCCCGCAGATCGCATAGCATCTTGTCGCATCTTATTTCACCCTCACCTCACACACAGATTTGTTTGAGCAGCAGTGAGGCGCGAGTCTCGATCTCGAACTTGAAACTATTACAACTTTTATCCGTGATAGTTTCTGGCTATGACATCAGTGCTGGGGTTGGGACCGCAGGCTGAGCTCCAACACCCGTTACCAACGGCCAACATCGACTTTGATATTGACACCATGGACATGAACATAAACATGAACTTGAACATGAACATGAACATGAATATGAACATGAGCACGGACATGGTTGCGCTACCTCAGGATGGTATTGCAGCCCAGAGCTCGCCCATTGAAGACATTAAACCTATAATTCTACCCAATGGCGAAGCTGCGGAAGCCGAGCCTGAAAGAGGCCGGCGGAGGAGCCGAAACCAAGACCGGAGTCGGAGCTGGTCCGGGTCAGGAAATCGCGAAGAAGGTGATGGTCACTCGCCAGACGGTCCGTCGCGCAAGAGACGGCGAAGCCGCAAGGGGCTCGACAAGAAGTTTGAGTGTCCTCACAACGGATGTGGTAAAAGCTACTCACGGGCTGAACATTTGTAAGTCAAGGGTGCAGTTTGACGGTTTACAGAGCCATTATTAACGAGGCTGATTAGATACCGCCATCAACTTAATCACAATCCCAAGCAGATTTACAGCTGTGATTTCCCAGACTGCACGCGCACGTTTGTACGGCTTGATCTTTGCAACCGACACAAAGATCGCCATACGGCCAAGGGCTCTGCGCTTAACCGCAAAGACATGCTGGCTAGTCAGAACCACGCACTTGGTCTGCAGCATGTATCGGCGCAGCAGCAAAAGCCACAACCACAAAACTCAACTAATCCGAGCACACCAAATCCGATTCGTATTCCTAGTCAGACACCCGGTCCACAAATAAAGATGTCTCCGTCTCCTATCAACAACACCAACAAGCCGATACAGTTTGGTATGGGTCCGATGTCGCCAGATGTTAGTCGAGTAGGAATGGGCTTTCAGAAGCCGGCATTCCAAGGTAGCAGCCGTTCCCAGCAACAGCAGATGAACACGTTCCCCGCGAGCGCACCACTTCATCCGATCGACGGCCAGTTTTCTGGCGCTAGTATTGCCATGAACCGGCGCATGCAGCAGCAACAGCAAAAGCAGCAAAAACAGCAGCAGCAACAGCAAGCAACCCAATCACCGTCAAGTATGGTGGCACAACGACCACTGTCGACGACCATGGGAATGACTTCTCCATACGGTGTCATATCTCCCGTAACTGGCAGACCGACAGCTGCCGGCTTCCAACAGGTGCCGCATAGCGCACCACAGAACCCCGTCAACTTTATGTCGAACCAAAACTTCCCCGCATTTAACCTACCGCCGTCCAACTTTGGCGAGCAAACTCAGGTCCCAGAGATGCCGACCGAAACGCAGCAAAGCTTCAGCAATGGCAGCAACAACAGCACGGGAATAGGAGTTGGCGTGAACGAGTTTGGAGACCCAATAGCGACACCGCAGCAGATGATGGTTTTAGAGCAAATGCAGACCCTACCAATGTTTGGTAGCGAGGGACTGATGAATAAGTCACCATATGTATCTATGCCTAATGACTTGATCAGCTACCTGTTTAACGGAGCCTCGCCAGTCACAAACCAGATGGCATATCAAAAGTGAGTGACAGATACAAATAGCAAATAAGAGCACAGCTAATAGTAAATAGTGGTGGCTACTCGAGCTACAGTCAGATGTACATGGGCCCCGATAACAACAGTTTGGGATACTTCCCCAACGTACCACAACAGGTTATGGCGGTCAACAACCTGCTTGAGCAAAACCTGCCGGAAGCTGCATTGACGGATGAAAAGAGCCAGCAGATCTTTGACTACATTAAGCTGCGATTTATTGAGCGCGACGAGGTGCCAAAGGAAAGACGCGGAGATAAACTTCTCGAAGGTGACCGATCCCAACCTACGCATATGTTGAGTAAGCGCATGATGCAGGCATACATTGGGTCATACTGGGTGCACTTTAGCGACCAGGTACCGATTTTGCATAAGCCAACGTTCTCGCCTGAAAATACGCCCATTCTGCTTCTTCTATCAATAATGAGCATTGGCGCCGCTTGTTTGGACAAGACAACGCACGGCGACAAGGTGGCGCTTGTAGGCGCACAGCTGTCGAATTTTTTTGCGTGGCATATTCGCTGGGAGGTCTTTATGGATCCGCACTTTCGGCCGCCGGCAAAGCTGTGGTCGTTCCAAGCACTGCTTCTGTTGGAGATTTACGAAAAAATGTACTCGACGCGTGAACTTCACGAGCGCGCTCTAATCCATCACGCAACTTCGATTGCCATGATGCGTCGTGGGCGCGCGCTGATTGGCAACCCGGTTTGCCCCGAGTCGCCCGGCGAGGCACCGGCAACTGGAGCGCGGTCACGGTCACGAAATTCATCAACGCCCGGGCCTGTTACGGGGCCAGGCACACCAGATGGATGGTGGAACCAGTGGATCATCAATGAATCAACACGGCGCACGGCATTTGCGGCATTTGTGGTGGATTCAATTCACGCCACCATGTTTGGTCACTCGACAGTCATGGTGGCGCATGAAATGCGACTGCCGCTACCATGTGACGAGAAATTATGGACCGCCACCAACGGATCGGAGGTCGGTCGTCTGGAGGCTGTCATGGCGTCCAACGGCGTCAAGCCGATTGCATTTCTCGAGGGCCTCAAACGCACGCTGCAGGGGCTCGAGGTGCAGACCAACTCGTTTGGCCGTACGGTGCTCATGGCCGGTCTTCTCAGTGTGTCATGGCACATGCAACAGCGCGATATGCAAGTCAATATGCTGGGCAGTAACTTCATGCAGGCCCTGGGCGGACGTGAAAGGTGGCGGCTCACGCTGACCAAGGCGTTTGACTGGTGGAGGCAGGACTTTGACAAGGCCATTGACAAGGCGCAGGGCGGTAACCCGTACGGTGGCTTTTGCCGCGGCCGCGATGATCAATTTAATAATGTCGTGTTTGAGAGCCGTACGGTGCTGCACCACCTGGCGCACATGGCCATGCATGTCGATGTCATTGACTGTCAGATATTTGCGCGTGCTAAGCGGCTGCTCGGCCGGAGCATTGGCGAGGCAGACCTACGTGGAGCCCAGCGTCGAATGAAGGACCAATGGGCGCCAACGGCCAAGGCGCGCGACGCCACGTGGTATGCGCTCAACTTTTTGTGTTCAGTGCTGGTGCCCGAGGAGCGCGGATTGCCTCGGCCACCCAACTTTGACCCGGCAAATCCGTACAACGCACGCGACGACGTCTTGATAAATCGGCCATGGGTGGTGTATCTGGCGGCTCTCGTGGTCTGGTGCTACGGGTATGCTCTCGAGGGCCCTTGTAGTGACGAGGAGGCAGCAGTAGCAGACGACGGTGGGCCGCAATCAGTGCAGCGGATGAAGGGGTATCTGCGCAAGTATGGCAGCGTGGAGTCGCCTGATGGGCTGATGCACATGCAAGGAATGAATAGGAACACAGCACTGTTGATGGTGTTGAAGAAGACGTTTGAGAAGGCGCAGTGGCAGCTGTTGCATGAGGCGGCGATTTTGTTGAATAACTGTATTCTGCTGAATAGGGGGGTACCGATAGTGTAAGGCGGTGTACTATAGTATATGCGAAATGAGAATTGTATGAATATAGTTATAGTATATTTCATTCTGTATAAATGTGGTGTAGAGCGTGTTTTGCTGCCATCACAGCTTCCTACTACTATAATTGTCCACCTTGTCATGTGTCGCTGTAGCCACTGGTCGCCCATCGGCCCTCTTCATGATGGCCGTCATATGACACGTTCTCTTTCCCAAGTTTACCACCTCGCATTCCACGGTAACCGTATCGCCCGCACCCACAGGTGCCAGATACGTGACATTGAGCGTGCGCGAGACACCAAGAAGCTCCCAGAATCCAGGCTTTTGCACGGGCACCAACGCCAGCGTCGTCAGCGTGTCAAAAATCGTGGCGGTACAACCGCCATGCAGACTGATCGGGTTGCAGTCACTAGGCTGAATGGTGTAGGTGAAGACGGCGCAAAGGGGTGTGATAGAGAAGGACTGCAGGGTGGTAAAGGGGAGCAGACGTGCGCCGTAATCCTATGTGGCATTAGTGGGAGTGAATGAGGCTCAAGGCAGAGACGGGTAAAAGGGGAATGTAAGAAGCCGTACAAGGAGGGCAAAAGCTTCGGGGCTAGAGGGCGGCGTAAGCCAGGCTGCAAAGCGCTCTTCGGGCGTAGGAGCCGAGAAGCAGCGTTCGCGCCATGCTTGAAGAGATTCGGCCATAATGTATCGAGTTTTTTTGTGTTATGAGTTTTGAAGATGTAGGAACTATGAAGAGCAAGAAATGGAGCAAGAGTGAAAGGTATAAAGGTAAGATAAAAGTACAGAGGCCGAGGGAAGGATTTCCTCTTTCGGCTGGATGTTGTTCTCCCCGAACTAGGGTTACCTTAGGGTCTATTGTGTACCTCGGCTCGGCAGGTATGCGCTTAGGGTTGCTTAGGGTGCACAGCCTTGACTTTGGAGCTTATTCAATCACGCCTGAGCAATCACCCAAGCCTTCTTTTTCTTTTTGAGTCTCTACCTTAACTTAGTTCATCATTGCTCGTGCTTTGCCGGCTGCGCGGGACAACAGGACTCTATTGCTTTTTTGTTTACTTTGAATTGTTATCATTATTTGCTGTTGTTTGTTCTGCTTTCTATTGTTTTGTGATACCCTCTACGCGTTCCTAATACCCACCCATCTTGAACCTCGAAGCTTGAACCTCGAAACTTGAACCTCGAAACTTGAACCTCGAAACTTGAACCTCGAACCTCGAAATTCAAACGCCAAGTCTCAACCCTTTTCTCAAGTTACTCACCATGGAATTCGTCACAGCCCTTCGCGGCCAGTTCGATCCGCAGAAACCGTCCCTTTTCGAGCTGCTCTCGGAGCAGCAACTCTCGGCCCTCCTCCCGCCCACCATCCGCTACCTCCTCGTGCTGTGCGCCCAGCGCTACCCGCGCTACTTCCTGCGCCTGCTCAACTCGTTTGACGAAGTCTACGCCCTCGCCATGGTCGTCGTCGAGCGCTTCTACCTACGCACGCGCGGCGGCTCCTTTACCGAAAACTTTTACGGGCTCAAGCGCGAAAAGGCCACCGCCACTGACATCCCGCGCGCCGTCCTCGGCGCCTCAGCCGTTGCTCGTGACACGTTGCGTTTGCAGGCTCGCGATGTTTGGATGAATGTCGGCGTCTCGGTTGGCGTGCCATACCTCAAGCGCCGCCTCGACGAGGACTACGAGTCAATGCGCCACGCGCCATGCTCGGCCTTGCTTACACACGTATGCCCGACAACCCCACGCTGCGCCAGCGCTTCACGCATTACTACCGCTGGTTCTTAAGCAACATTTATCCGTCGATCAATGCCGCCTACTGCTTTGCCTGTCTGGCTTTCAATATGGCGTATTTGTTTGACCGTTCGCGCTACCACTCGCCCCTTATGTGGCTAGTGGGCACGCGCGTGCGCCGTATGGCCGCCGCTGACTACCAGGCGCTGGCGCAAAAGGCCGCTGGCGCTGCTGAGGCCACAGGCGAGTCAACTAAGCAAGCGCTACTGCGCACGCTGACCAGCCCGCGGCGCTTGGGCAAGAGCATCCTGGCAGGGCTATCCATGGCGCTACCAGCGAGTATCTTTGCGCTCAAGTTCCTTGAGTGGTGGTATGCATCCGACTTTGCCAAGCAGCTGACGCGCAGCACAACAGACGCGCTCGATCTGCCGCCGCCAGTGCTGCCGCTGGTACGCCGATTCCGCGCGTTGAATAGCAAAAAGAGTGTGAGCAATCTGGACGAGGCGCGGCGGCGCAGCAATGATGGTGCTGCGGAGATACTTCATGAGGAGCCATCGGCTGATGAGGCGCCGGTGGCAAAGGAGTCGCTGTTGCCAATCTACACGGTACGTGCGCCGCGCGACTCAGCGCTATGTCCGATCTGCGAGCGGCCGGTGCAGACGGCCACGGCGTGCCAGACGGGCATTGTTTATTGTTATAGCTGCATTCATCGGTGGCTGGAGGGCGAGCATTCCAGACAGGAAAGCTTTATGGCGGGTGATGGTGGCAGGGAGGGGAGGTGGGAGAGTGGCAAGGGGCGGTGCGCGGTTACAGGGCGGAGGTTCTGGGGGGGACGGATGGGCTGCGGAGGATTATGGTTTAGGGTTAGTGATGCGCCTGGAACGGCGCTCCCTACAGGGCGTCGTGGCGGTATATATTCACATCTATGCATGACTTGTTTCTTCTCAAGTCTCTTCTTCCATACCTATTTTTTGTACTTTCTCCAAGTTCACCATGTCTCTTGTTCTCGCGGAATCATGCACGGTCGCCTCCTTATGGGTTGCCTTTTCCATCCACAGCCGACGCAGTCATATCTCTCTGCCGCTGATGCGCAGTCGCTTGACATTACAGCATCAACCACGATGGATCAGTCTTTCTATGCACGGTAAAAGGAAAGAGGCTGCACGTACAGAGCAAGAGGGTGTATAGCAGCGGCTCAGTCATTCTCAATGCAGATAGTGGCCTAGGGTTGTCATGGTGTAAGCCATTTAGCAGAGCAGGAATACAGTGAGTTTGCTGACACTCTCGCAGTCTATGCCGAGGGCCGGATTCTGAAGCCGCGATTAGTGGTTTCTCTCAATCCTCTACGACATAAGTTTTGAATGCCCTTGGTACGACAAACACTAACAGAATAGAACACACGTTTCGTACCAAGTGTCAACACTACAGCTTCCAGGACGTCGGCTAACTACTTTACGCAATGTTCCTACGCCCCCTTGAATCCAGCTGACTGTGGCGTGTATACCATTTTCTGGCCCGAGGCAAGTGATATACAGGCAGAGACGCCCCGCATTTGTATTTGGACCTAGCAGTGGAGTAGTGCTCCGACAGATGTCTCTGCCGGGGTACGTCGGTGCCAGAAAGCTGGAGACTACCAACAGTAACGCTTGGAGGAATGGCATGTTGTGGAGTGGAATATTATCACAGGCTACGTCTGGTGTTCGACACGGCATGTTCCTCTCTAACACTGTCAGCATCCTGCTAACCTGTTAGAATGCCGTGGGGTGTTGGCAAGTCAACTCGGTATCTGTGTACCTCCTAACCCTAGCCAGCATTAAATCACAACCACCTGCGGCGTATTCTCCATGCGTCCTGTATTCCCATACATCTGCGCCGCATTAACCAGGACGCCGCCCGTTGCACCTGTGGGTCCCAGCATCAGCCACCGGAAGAGCACGCCGTTGATGCCGTGCACAACCGTCTTGGCCATCAGTACCCACTGCGAGTTGGGGACAAAGTCCCAAAAGAAACCGCGAGCCGGCTGCGCCATCAAGGATTCGTAGCTGCGCTGAGCGTCATCAAAGAAGACGGATTGCCGG
>JACYXV010000159.1:4209-21796 GCA_016859225.1 Thielaviopsis cerberus | reverse complement strand
GTATGTCGAGCCTTGTCCTCGTGGGTAGACAGTATAATAAAGAATCTCATCATCAACGCCTATTGTTTTCACACCAAAACAGTGAGCATATTCCGAGTTTTTCGCTCTCGTGATAGACAGGTTAATAAAGAATCTCATCATCGATCAGTTTTGTTGCTCTCGTGGGTAGACAGTATAATAAAGAACCTCATCATCATCGATCAGTTTTGTCACTTCTGTCGTATGTCGAGCCTAGCTCTCGTGGGTAGCCATGTTAATAAAGAATCTCATCATCATCATCTCGTCATGACATTCTTTTGGACATCTCGTGGGTAGACAGTATAATAAAGAACCTCATCATCATCGTTGGTAGACAGGATAATAAAGGATCCCATCACTTCTTTCTATAAAACTACTTGGGTATCAGAAATAGTCTGGGTCGACAAGGTTAATAAAGAATCTCATCATCATTACCAGAAGTAGTCCTCTGTCGCATGCCGAGCCTTGGCCTTGTGAGTACGCAGGTAAACCAAAAAAGTCACCATCATGAAACCCACCCATTTGTTACTCTCATGGGTTTTCAAGCTTCACTTTAGATAACGCATCAACCCCGCCATAAAAGAGCGCACCCTTTTCACTCGGGATGAGCCCCAGCCACATGATATATGAAGGTTACTCAAGATGGCTACTATGGTTAGAATTGAAAAGATGCAGTAAGCCCATGGCTTATGAACGCCAGGTCCACCCCATGACAATAAGCCATACATGCTTCTGACCAAGAAGAGCAAGGCAATTGAAACATTGGTAGTGAGAAGCGCAAGAGAGCGAGATGGCGCAAGTTGGATGTTTAAAGAAAAACAAAGACTCGACATACAGCGACAAGAAAAGTGTGCAGTGATAGCACCGACGTACATGACGATGCTGTTATGGTAGTAGCCGTATGTTATCAGTAGAGTGCTAATGTATCTTTGAGGGTTAATATGAAGCACGAGCGTAGTCTAGGGCATACATACACACTAATCGAGGAGCCTAGCAAAAACTCTTGTTTCATGTTCAAGTAGTCGGCGAAGGTGAGCAAAATCGGCCCAATGGTACACACCGCAAAGTACAGCGGGAACTGCATGTACTGTATTCGTCCCATGAGTTCTTTGTCCGTTATCAAACTAGGATCACCCCACGAGTTCTTTGGGATTGTTTTCCCATAAACAACGTATAAGTAAGCGCCCTGCTCGAGATATTCGGGCCAAATCATGTCGTTTAACGAAAAGAAGAAC
Organism: Thielaviopsis cerberus; assembly: GCA_016859225.1. Taxonomy (NCBI): domain Eukaryota; kingdom Fungi; phylum Ascomycota; class Sordariomycetes; order Microascales; family Ceratocystidaceae; genus Thielaviopsis; species Thielaviopsis cerberus. The sequence goes on along the minus strand of JACYXV010000159.1, from coordinate 20,543 downwards.
AAGACTGTAACCAAGACATAGAAAGAATAGTAGTGAAACATCTTTGTAGTAGATTCCGTGTCAAAGGAAATAGGCTCATGTGGAATCCAGGCCTTGTTAGTGAGTTGGCTGAGAAACTTGGCCTCATGGGGTTTTAGCAAGTTGCTTGATTCAGGATACTCTTGCGTGTAAGTATAGCCAATTGCGGCTTTGGGGGTTGTTAGCAGACTTGATGCCGCGAGGGCAAGATTAAAGATAAACTCACCCAGGCTCAGCGTACAAAGTCCGAGAATCAGGTTGCACCAAGCTGCATTTGATATGCTTCCCAAGTTGTTTATTACTGAATTAACCATGGTTCTGGTCCATATAATACCTATACTAATAGGACCATCGCCATTAAACAGAAAGATGATGCGTGGTGCAATGTACTGGACGGGGTACCATAAGATGAGACTGAGTTGTTTTTGTTAGTCGTGATGCTGGGTGACAGCATAGGATATGGTTGGTAGGTTCTCACTAATTCGTAGCGCCCAGAATAAGAGCTCCATTAGTTGCTCCATGGACGGCTGATATAGCAAGGAAAGCATAGGGATTCGTGATGAGAATGATGAAAACTGTACAAAAGCCATTGATCAACAATGTACTTGGCATCCAAAGAGACGGACGATATGGCAACAGAGAGTATACGGCTGGTAAACATATGAAAGAAAGAAAGATGTTGTATATGGTGGACAGGTTCTAGCAGAAGAGTAGTTAGAAAGCGTTTGTATTATCGAGGGTGACTGTTTGTATGTGCATACTTGCAACATCCATGGCGGCCAGATGGGCTCATATGGAGTTATAACTACTTTATTGGCACTCGGAAGGCTTTTTGGTTAGGCGAGCTCTGTCAAAAGATACAAGAGATATCCATCACTTACAATCGTGTTATTGCGCAAACGACGTAGACGCGAACATCCATCTTGAACAGCAGTTTTGTGAGTTCAAGTGTGCTGAGCTTGACTTCGATCTCATCCACCTGAGTAGTGGCCTGAGTCAACACAGCTTGGGGTACTTGATCGGAAGCATCGGGGTCTTGTGTGAACGAAGGCGCTTCAGTAGAGCTAGATGTATCGCTCGCCAATGAAAAGAGGCGACCTGTATAGAAGAGCATAGTAGCTGGAGTGCGAGAAAACTTGGAGAGAATGGCTTGGTGAATGAAGGAATGGGTAGAAACTCATGATAGCTTTATATTCAAGTGAAGATTGCTACTGTACTGCCCGAGGATAGGTTACACAAAACACGGTTCAAGATGTTTACATTTTTGTGGCCGTAGTAGGCCTGGTATAATATTGGGCACAGCTGTATACATAGGCCGTCGCTGGGTGAACTGATATCAATGTAAAACAGCCAGTCCTTGGTCTACCACCAAGGTCTATCCAACTCACACAATACCAAATGTCAGTGGCTTTTGAGCCAAACAGGAAAATCTTGTCTTACAAAGTTGTATCCCTCTTTTGCTTGATGGAAGAATATACATCTTGGCACATGTACCCCAGTCTCCGTACAATCACTGCTAAAAGCACACCACTGGAAAAGAGGACGACCGAGCCCGAGTTCTCATAAATGACGTTCCAGCCGCCAGTCTTGTCCAGGATGCTCGAAGTAGCATTGGAAAGAAAAGGGACAAGGATGATGATTAGGGTAAAGTCGGACAGGCGGGTTGTCTTTTCGGCACAGCGAGAAAGTGAAATACCGATGGAGGCACAGGTCGCTGCCCAGGAAACGATACTGAAAAAGTACAGAACCCATTTATAGTGCCAGTAGCCTATCGTGAGACCAATGCTTGAAGCCACCCTGGCCATATGTTAGCAGAGATTTGGTAGTAATATGAGAGAGTATGAAAGACAAGACTTACAGTACAGTTCCAAGACCCCATAAGAACCAAATGTGTTTACCAGTCCAGTCTGAAAGACTGGAGATGACGACCACGAGTATCAAGCCAGTAGCATACTGCACGACAAGCAACGCAATAGAATACCCAACATCAACATCTGGGGCATCATATCGCAGAAGGGCCATGTGGTATTCCCGCGGAGTCATTTCATATGGCAGCGCAAGAACGCTACACGAATACGTCATAAAGTCTGGAACAGACCACAGCAAGTAACACACCATGAGATTTATAAAGGCCATGGTCATGCTGTTGAGAGACTTGAAAAAGGCTTTCCATACATTGGTATTGATTCTGACGGGGGTCAACACCTCCCAGTTATGTTTGATCATATTGGCGTGGGCAATGCGCTGTTTCTTGGTCAAGAAGCTGTTGTCTTCGGGCCAGTCGCGGAGGTAGCTGAACATGCAAGAAGCTAAAGGTGTCAACTATCAAACAAGTACGGGCGGCCATGGGGGTCTTACAGCATACCAAAGAGGCCAAGCCAATGACAAAGCTGAGCGAGTCACCTGAGGATAAGTCGGCTATTTCAACGCTATCCATGGCAATAGTCGCGAGTCCGAGAGTGAGAGACATGGACGAGTACGCAGCAATGAGAATGGAGAACGGTACAGCCTGATACTTGACAGGGTACCACCGGGCCACACTAAAGCACCAGTTAGATTGGCGTTATTCGGGGGGTATATGAAGGATAGGCTACGAACTAAAAGATACAGCCCACGTACAAGACACCATTAGCCATTGCTTGCGGAACTGAAACCAGCATTTTTAATACCGGGCTTGAAACTATCACAGAAATAACAATGGCCAGGCCACTGATTAGTTGCATAGACGGCAGTAGAAGCGCTGGGCGCCATGAGACCACCATTTTTACAGCTGGAAATACCGAGAAGCTGAGTACAAAGTCGTATACAAATTCGCGCCACTAGGAGAGTCAGTTTTTAAAGAGGTGAGCAGGGGCCAAGCGTGCGTTACCTTGACAAACCAGGCGGGTCCGCTGGAGGCAGTGTTTGTATAGACTGCAGTAAAGGTAATATACGGTAGACTTGCAGCGTTAGGCAACACGCTGTTTTGTCAAGTGAAGATGTACATACCTAAACATGAAGGCAGCAATAAAGAGAATATACATGTTCAGCTTCAAGAGTATGCTAAACACTTGTTTTGGCGAGGGCTCCTTTTCATCTGCGTCATCAGCTGTCTCGCCACCCAGCTCTGCCTCGGGGGTCCCGAGTTGGGTATCTTGGAAGGTGACGTGAGGCCGTCCATTGTCTTGAACAAGGCCTTGCTCACTGACGCTCTCGTGGGACTGCAGTGGTTGTTGGCGGCCGAGAAACGGCGGTTTGGGCAAAAGGGACGTATCAAAACGCATGGCCACGAAGTTGAGAGGTAGGGATCGCGAAAGGAGAGGAGAGACAAGGTCAAGAGAGGGAATGTCACAGAGAGGGTCCGAACTGGGTTTATGAAGGAGCTGAGGAGAATTATTGGAAGGGATGACTTGGACGGTGCAACGCGACGTGGAAGATTGTGACAATCGTATAGAAAAATCTAGAATAGAGTTACACAATGGAAAATTGGCGGATGGTTTCGACGTGCCGCCGGCATCTTGACAGATCGGAGCTTGTATAGGAAGGCGTCATGTTGAGGTGTTTCCAGATGCGGAAATAAAAAGTGTTAGTCAAGAGAGCGCCCAGAGGTACATTGATCGGGCCAATCATAGGTAGGTGAATGATGTCAAAGTTTTATTCGGTTGTCTATTGATACTAAGGAGTCAAACATCTGCGGCCAGCTGTCTGCGTTGGGCAGTAATCCATAGGCTCAAATATCGTTGGGTCAGATATGGCGGTCCAGCTAGTCCCTAGAGTGTAGTGTCACGTGATATGATGGCTCCGGAGGGGTTGAAGAATCCGGCACTCCGGCAACTGGACTTAATTGTCAAATGACTCGCCTGGAAAAAGTATTATCTGGTGAGATGAATGCTAGCGATATGCAAAGAGACTGAGTTAGATACGAGTACGAATACGACTAACAAAGCCGTCCATTGATATGCATTGGAGTATTTTGAGCCTCTTTGTCCAATGAACTCGGACTCTGACAAGTTTCCCGAGAGGCCGCAGTGGAAAGAGGTTGGCGGCTAGGTCTCCTAAATGCACATAGCACAGCCAAGGATTTTTCAAGGAGTCAGACTGACAAGGACGAACAACCTTGTGCGGTCTAGCAAACGGCAACGGAGACAGAGGGAGAGACAGACAGAGGAGAAGAAAGACAGAAAGACAGAGGAGAAGAAAGACAGAAAGACAGAGAAGAAAGAGACTGGTAATACGAATACGGCGTCTTAGTAAAGACTACAGCTAATATGTACTTTATAACTAGAGTAGTTAAATTAACAGCCTGGAACATCCCAGGGGCCATAAAAGCCTCAAAGTATTTGCTCATAACGATAGGGCCCATCCTCTACGATTTCCATTCAGCTGTCGTATATTCTCCTGTGGAATTGGTAGACATAAAATGAATTAATCGATCCGTTGGTTTTCGTCCACAACGATAGGACTCATCAAACTCTCCGGGCCGGGTTGTGGTGTGATTCGTCGGAATTAAGCGCGGGGCCGCCGCCATGTAAAAATACGCATGCAACTTGGTTGTAGCTGAGCTTGCATGGCTAGGCCATTGTTTTGGGGGTTTCGTAAGCGGGAGATTTGATAGGGACAAGTATATAAAGTCAAAGTACAGACAGAAGTATATAAAGTCAAAGTACAGACAGAAGATTTACTTGATCAACATCTCCTCAATATCATTTCCACTATCCCACAATGTCTCTCGAAAACTTTGTTGTCATCGTTACTGGCGGTGCTGGTGGCCTTGGCAAGGCCCTGGCTGCCTCTTTTCTAGAGTCGGGCTCCAAGGTTGCCATCTGCGACGTCAACGAAGAGCGTTTGTCTGCTACCTCGGCGGAATGGGCGTCAACCTACCCCGACAAGACGCTCGCCATCAAGACCGACATCACCAACGAGGAGTCCGTTAACGCCTTCTTTACCAAAGTCACCAACACCTTTGGCCGCGTCGACATGCTCATTAACAATGCCGGCATCATGGACAAGTTCGACCCCGTCGGCACCCTGACCAAAAGCACATTTGACCTGGTCATGTCCGTCAACGTTACCGGCACCTTCTTGTGCACCAAGGCTGCTGTCAACGCCATGCAGGCCCAGACGCCCCGCGGTGGCACCATCATCAATGTGGGCTCCATTGCCAGCGTGCGCGGCACCAACGCCGGCGCGCCTATACGGCTAGCAAGCATGCTATACTGGGGCTGACCAAGAACACGGCGGGGTTTTACGGCGACAAGGGCATCTACTGCCTGGCGATACTGATGGGAGGCATGCAAACAAACATTACGGATGCGTTTGCAATGGGCATTAATATGGAGGGCATGGGCTTGATGCAGGCGAACAACCCGGGCTATGTGGCCGAGACTACGGCCGTGCCGCTGGAGGATGTGGCCAAGTACTGCAAGTTCTTTGCGGACCCGAGAATTGCGGCGGCGTCAAACGGTTCGGCTGTGACGGTGAACAGAAACTGGCCGGCGGCGTAGATGAGAAACTAATGATGGACTAAATTATTCATGTCTACTAATTTGGCAAAATACATAACCCTGTGGACACAAACCCTAGTATCTCCCGAGTTCATTGCTATGTTAGGGTTGTGATTATGCACGGTGATGTGTACTTTATGTGGTGTTGAAGCAGTTTAGTTATGCAGCATAAAATTGTGCAATAATTATGCACGAATAAAATGCACAACCAAATGCAGCCTCACAAGCCTCACAGTGACAGATGAATTGATTGACGTTGAAAAACATCATCATCATCTTAAAAAATACAATCAATCAATCATCACCACCATCGCCACCATCGCCACCATTACAATAAAATGCCCCCCCCGTTGGCTCGCCCTCCCCGAAGCTTACGCTTCCCCGCCTCGACTCTATACCTGGACCGCCCGCAACTTTCCCACCCTCACTGACAACGAATTCACCTCTGACCACTCCAGTCAGTCGCAGCCGCACAAGCGCATCCACATCATTGGCATTGGAAATCTCGGCCGCCTATTTGCCATGTGTCTCGTCAAGTCCCCTACCAAGCCGCCCATCACTCTTGTCGTGCACCGTAAAGAACAGCTGGAGGAATGGATCCGTCGGCCTGGTATTGAAATCCTGCGCGGTGACGCCGTCGTCAACTCGCGCAACTTTGCCGTTGAGTGGTGGTCCGAGGAAAAGCCACACACAGGGCCTATCGTCGAGGTGGCCCACGGCAAATCTCTAAGGCATGTCGTCATCGCCACCAAGGCTGCCGCCGCCCTGCACCAGGTTGACCGCGTCCGGCGCTATCTTGGGCCCGAGAGTTGCGTGGCGTTTGCGCAAAACGGCATGGGCCGCTTGTGGCCGCCATATGGCACCGATGTGATGCAGTCGCGCTTCGGTTCTGTTAACAAGAGCCCCGCCTGGGTCTCCATGGTGACCAAGCATGGCGTTACCTCGCTGGGGCCGTTTCGCAGTCGGCATGCGTCCGAGGCCGATGTGGCATTTGGCACGATATGGAAGAATGACGACACGGCGGCGGATCCGACGCGCTATCTTGCAGGGCTGCTGGCCGAGGCGCCGAAGCTGGCGGCGCGGGAGCTGCCGCGTGCGGAACTGTGGGTGCATCAACTGGAGAAGCTCATCATCAATGCGGTGCTGAATCCGATGACAGCCGTGTTGCGCGTCAAGAATGGGGATATTTTTACGGATCCAGAGGGCCCTGTCGGCCGTGTGGTGAGCCGACTGATTGCCGAGGCGAGTGACGTGGTGACGGCACTGATTCGCAGCGATGCTGGGCGGGGTATTCTCGGTGACGCGGCGGATGATGAGGGGCTGTTGAGGCGGTTTAGCTACGAGGGCTTGTGCGCCATGATTTATGATCTAGGCCTTAACACGGTGGGCGAGAATATTAGCTCTATGCTACAGGATGTCAAGGCAGGCAAGGAGACGGAGGTACAAGAATTCAATGGTTGGCTGGTTGAGACGGGGCAGTTTTTGGGCCTGGAGAATCCACTGAGCACAAACAAAGCCTTGATTAAGCTGGTGGAAGCTGCGGCTGTTGTCACTCCCAGCACTATCGAGGATCAGCTGGCGGCCAAGAACCAGTAAAGGCGGGACAGGCAGCATGAAGAGAGTTTCCATGGCACCGAGCTCTACTGCGTGAGTACAGCGGCGGCTGAAGCTTGGCTGCATCAAATGGTCACCATTCAATACACCAGTGATTGGCCATCTCTGGCCTCCAGCTCTGTTCAGATGCGTCATCTGCATGTACTTTGTACCTCGTCCTATGCCGCAGAAATCGTCAGCAATAGGGAAGCCTGTGCATCTCAGCGGCCGTCTGGTAGCCCAATAACGATGGACTTTGCCATTTCAATGTAGTCCATGGTAGTGTCTCCTCATATTGTTACTACCTCACGTCACCGCCTTGGTTTTCAGGGCGGCATGCATATAAATTCCATGTTTTCTTTTTCTAGAGGGAGGCGTGATATGGCAACTTGGCCCAAGTCAGTGGAGGGAGGGGCTGTACTTACCAAGAAGGGCCAACAGCATGGCCGTACGCATAGTGTCCTACAATGACATACAGTTGTCAGAGGGACAAAAGATGAGTACAGATGGCCAGGCAGTGCATACAAATGGCCAGTTTCATTGGGAAACCCGGCATAACTGGAAACCAAGCAAAGACTGTTTTGCAACAGCACCACCACCACCACCACCATCAGTACAAACGGGTTGTACACCCTGTGATGTGCTCGGCTATACCTCCACAGCCCCGGAAGGGAGCTATCCACTCACATTCCTATAATTGGCCAACTACAGACTGTCCAGGTGCAGAGTTGCACCAGGCAAGTCCAGCTCAGCTTCACACCATGGAACTAGTCTCGATTCCACCAGTGCTGAGCCACTCTTTTCCGGCAACGGGCCAATCAAGAAGCCCAAGGGCGAGTGCCTGATGTACGAATAGTAGAGTTCCATTACGTTGTGTCATGGGTTGATGGGGGTATTTTGTGATGGGTGGACTTGAGACCCCCAACCAAGCGAGGCCGGGAACACGGCGGCAAAACATGCAGCAGAGGCCTTTTGTTTTCATTTTTTCTTTATTTTTTTTTCTCTCTCACTCTCTTTTTAGTTTGTTTTGACGGCAACAAGATAGAATTATAAACACAGCTGGTAAATGCAGCACTGCGGGGTCTCGATAATCCCACATCCCCGTTCATATGTCTCTACTTTGCCTATCCGCCTCATACGTTCTTCATTCTTCGGATTTTCGTCTCTCCGTAACCTATGTGTATTCTATATGTCTAAGCGAACTCAGTTCTTAGTATCAAGCATAAAATAACAATAACGATAATAATTATAACAGTAATAAAACCACCCCACGCCAGCACCTGTTTCTTTGGTCGCCTACAAAGAGGAATGGCGCAGTGGCATCTCAGGTGAAACCCAGGTGCTCTGCTTTTTGTAATATTTGTGCTGTGCTGAGATTTACGAATGCTATACTGCGTCCAGATATACTGCATCCATGATATGCCCTGATTATGCTGCACTACACTTATAGTGCCAGCCTCTATACCTCACACCTAAAAGAATGGCCGTCCCCCTTAGTGGCTCTGGTATAGGCCTCAAAAACCCTGGGTCCCAACACAAGCCCTTGTTTCGATTCGTAGCACTCATGCAAATATAACGAATCTGGCACTGACAGGTTCGACTTTTGTGAAGTTGAGGTTGCTGTGGCCGTTTGTCTGTGGCCGATTAACATAACCCTAGACCGACTAACACATCGGCTTTAACCCTAGCCCCCACGGTGCTTGAACTATTTTTTTTGTCACTGTTATCCATTGTCTGCGATGCTAGAAGAGCAAAGAAAGAAAGGAAGAAGAAGAGAAAAACCGCGGTATTTTATCTTGTCTTGGATTTATTCGTTTGCTCAAACTTGTCGTATGTTTTCTCTTTCAAAGTTTCAGGCGAGGAAACTTTGCTTTTCGGTATGTTTGTCATGTTGCTTACTTGATGATCGAGCACCGGATAGGACAAGACGAGATACAGTGGTTGGCTGGTCTTGTTTCATGACAGATGTTGGTATAAGCACCTCTCAGACGTGCTACGGTCAGGTATGTGATGGTGCTATCTCTGACCGAGAATGCGACTGTAAGGTTTCGGCGATCCATTGGGTCCGAGTTCTGCTCTTGTTCAATTTCCTTTTTACGCTTGTGGTGTCTACTATTACTCGTGATATCACATTGACTACTTTGAGACTTACCTCGACTCAAAGAAGAGACTATAAACGCGCCACGGACGGTCGATCAAGAGAAGAGAACGAAAAGGCGAGGTGACGGAGTTATAACACTACAGGGCCAAATCCCGAGGCTTGCAAGATGCTTGCCGGTCTGCATACTGAGAGACGGACAGAGATTGCCCCGGAGAATAGGAGACTTTGCAAAGTAGACCAGCCATCAAATTGTTGGATCAAGTGATCAAGGCGAGTGGCCAGAAGTATAGGCAGGAGAAAAACAAAACTCAGGAGTGGGTTGCAGAGACTGCTACAAGATCAGCTCACTACCAGATAAGTGATATAGGCAAGGCTGCTCACTATAGCAGAGGAAAATAAGCAAGGTGCAAATATCTGAGCCGGCCTCGGCACTTTTGCCATAGTTAATCTAAACCCCAAACAACCACCATCTTAGCTTGACATAGACTGCCTGTGCAGAAACAAAAAGAGGAAGGCTGCCCGAGCACAGCGACGAGAAGCAACCAAGTGCCCGGACCTCTGTTACATTGTAATTCTTCTCTTGTCATCTGTGGCCCATCTAAAGAGATCACACCCCTGGAGATTTACCTATCATGGAAGGGATGCAACAGAACGGATCCCAAAAAGACTCATCTCGGCCAGCCAGGAGGTGCCGTTGTGGCTATCAGGATATAGAAGCCCCGGCTCCCAACTTGCGATATAAGCGCGCCTTGATATAGCCCTATAAAGCAGTCTATAACTGTTGACAAAGAGACCTTGCCTGCCAATGCCAGTGCCAAACCAGGAAACTAGAGAACTTGGTCTTTCCGAATCAGTGCTGGGAAGAGGGACTGTTCTTTGTTGTGCACACGCTACGCTAAAACAGCAGTGCTATTGCCTTTATAATGATGCGTGTTATAGACAGACCACTGGAAGGGTCGACCCTGTATGTTATATTGTGCTGTAAAGGTGATTTCAGGTAGCTAAACTGTCCACTGGGTAGCAGTCGAGGCTTCTTCTGAAACGGAACTGCAATTTTTGCTAGTGCTTGTAAGTTATACCCGGCCCATAGCACTAGATGGGAGGCGTTTGGTGTTTATAGTAGTGCTATAGTACCATGGACATAGATTACAGAGGAGCGGATGGGTGCAACAGTGCAATCAGCGCTGCAGGTCCTGCTATAAACTGCCATGGTATATAGGGCGTCAGTTTTCAGCTGCTTTTCCAGTGCCGCAGTGGCAGTATAACGATATGTTGTATACCAGTTCGCCCTGACAATAGAGGTGAAGGCGAACGACTCCTAAATTTCAGGCATGGTTCGTGCAATGCGTAAAGTTGATGTTTCTCTACCGAGCAAAGGCTCACCGACGGCGATTTTACAGCATTCATGGGAGTTGGAATGTAGGGGTAGGGAAGGGCAGAGGGCAAGATTAGGGGAAGGGCAGAGGACGATATTGGGGAAGGGCAGAGGAGAAAGTACACAAAGTAGGACCATGAAGGCTTTACTAGCATATGAACCACGAGGCGTCAATATGGCTGTTTTACTTTTTTTTTTTTTTTTTTTTTTCTTTTTTTTTTTTTCCCAAATGTGTTCTTTTCCTCAGTCTTTCAGTCATTTGCCACTTGCCCAAGCGCGCTTGGTCCGCGCCAAGTCTTTTTCCTTTCTTGTCTCTATAGTGATAACAAGACAAAATCAAGCAAGGGCGCAGTAGAAGATGGAAGTGGAAGACAAGGCCCAAGCTGGGTTTACCGCGGATTACCGCTGTCGATACAGTTGAGGTAAATAATAGCACATAGTAATTGGCTTATATCTACTGAGTTATAGCGCCTGGACTGACGGCCAATCTCTCAGAACCAGTGGCTGTTGCACAGATAACATGAACAACCCTTTGATGCAATGCATAAAAGAAATTGAGGAGGTATACAAAAAGGCCCAGTTCATCAGTTTGTGTGCTAGATATTCATTAACTGCAAAACACGTAGCATAGCCTCAGTCGGCGCACGGCACACAGAATACCTCGAAAAGTCCAAGGCATGGCGTGGCATTCTATTCTCCGAGCTTGCCCGTCTTGTATCACCAGGTTCAACGGCAAGTCCTATATGGAAGCGTTGAGGCACGGTCGCTGCCCGGTCTGTACTAGCAGCTGGTCAGTGTCTCGGGAAAGGTGTGTGATGCGGTGCCGAGATATGCAATTTTATATAGTGTACGTCCATGTGTCTCTCCGAAACAGCCTGCTATTTGGTGATGTCTGTTTCTCTATCTAGCCTTTGCAACCTAGAATGTACTGGCCAAGTATCTATTCATAGCTATTCATGATACGCAACCGAAAAAAGATTGCCATGTTTCCTCAGTAGCTAAAAATTAATAACAGACACTAAAAAGCTCATGAGGCACGACGATGGTCGAGCGGAACGGACTTCATACTATTCTAAAGCAGCTTGTTGTACGAGATCTTATTTGTAAAACGGGCCTGTATGAGTTTTGCCTGCTTTGAGTACTGAGACACGGCACTGTAGAACACGGCTGATATAATTCTTAGTCAGTTGACGCGGGTAGCCGGGATTGTGGCCCGTGCAGGTAAGTGCAAGGCCATTTCTAGTTTACCCTTTTCAGCTATGGCCTTCCCTCTCGCTCCTCGTTCGTCTTGTCATGTTTTGACTCCGTCTAGTCTCAAGTTTGGATGCGTCTAGAGCCAGCCTCGCCATTGTCTGATATCCATCTTTGCTAGCCTGTACTGCCGCATGTACACAGCCCATTGTTCTTTGACGGATTAGTCTTGCTGTAACCCCCCAGCGTCTGATAACCGGCGCAAGAAGAAAGGACTTAGTGCAAAATTAGTAGTATCGATGGGGTCAAGGGCAGGCCAGCGTGAGTTGTAACACTGTCGACAAAATCTCAAACCATAGACATGCATGTTGACAAGGCCTGTGAAGTTGCAGTAGATTTTTATAAGAGAAAAAACAAACGAGAAAAGAAGCCTTGTCTGTTGATTTGCTTCCGTACTAGCCCAAAGAAGCTTGCTCAAGTCAAGGTCTTGCCTGACACTTACCCAGGACAGCGTTTGACAGGCGCGACAACTTTGAGAGCTAGGCTCCTTGACGTTGGACTAGCCTTTTCATCCTCCATCTGAGGCATAATTCCACTCCCATGCTGATTCTTGCCATTATTGGCCGTTTTGACTGTCCCCAACAGCACAATGGTGCGGAAAAAAAGTCAATCATTTACTAATTCGGTTATCATCCTAGCTGTATCAAGTAAACAGGCCTTTGACAGTTGAGACAAGACAAAGACTTGAGTGAAATAAAGAGCATAGTTGTGTATATCCAACTTGGGCAAACCGGGCCGTCCTGTGTCAAGAAAGACTGACTCTGGCTGTGAAAGAAGTAGCCTAGTATGGCAAGGCTAGTTTTTGACTAGAGAGAAGGCGGCTTTCTGTAACGGGCCGGGCTGGGGATGCGTTGGTGTTTCACACTAATATAGGCTTCCCCTGTCCGATGCCTGCTTGAGATCTTTTTATTCATTAGTACTGTTTGATTTTTTTGCATCTTGTCACGAGACTACTATGACATAAACTCGGAATGTTGTGAGCAAAAGAACCTACAATACACTCCGTTTCAACACCAAATGGTGATGGAACTTAATAGCCCGTACTTCTATAATCGCCTAACAACGTGATGTTTGAAGTATCTGCTGACGAGCGATAAGTGTCATTTTTTACTTTCTGTATCTGCACTTCTTATACCTATCCCTGGACTACAAATGTTATTGAACCTAGCAAGGCAAGCCAGCCTGTCTCATATGGCTCTTTTCGACTGTGTTGTCCCAATCATTACTTCCATGCTGGTCTCTGCCGCGAGGCCATATATTTGGCACCTACATAAGCGAAGACAGGAGATGACTCCAAACAAAAAAGCCAGCATATGGAAATAAAACCAGAAACACCCCCATGCGAATTGTTGCTGGCTTTGAGAAAGAGAGAGCTTTGACACGCTATTGGACCAAATCGCGCTTCCCTCATTTACATGTGCAAGCTAGGAAAGGGAATCGAGAGAAAAAAGAAAAAAAGGAAAAGATATACGAGATCTAGGCTGATTGCTTGGTTGGACGGTTAACGGAAATCAGAAGGAAGGTATGACAATGATAACCATAAGGCAACTTTGTGGTACCTTCCCGTCTCACTCACAAGCTCTGTGGCGCTTGAGACTGCAAACCCTAACCAACCCTAACCATCTTACATGTCCTTGTAAAACGCGTGCCGAGGCGTATGGGCTCCGAGGTGAAAGATTTTGGACAGTTGGCGGTTGGTATAGAGTCATCTGGGGGTAACCCATGTCCCGGTATGTCTATCCCAGAAAAGTCTGACTATAGAATCGTTTGGGGGCGTCTTTACTGTTTATTTTCTCTTACCTTTTTAGTTGACTTGTCCGATCCTCGTTTCGCCCCATCCCATGTTTTCTCATGCTGCTTGAAATTCTCCATTTGTTTCAGGCTGGTGATCAGAACAAAGTATAACAAAAAGAAAAGACACAACGACAATAACACCTAAAGCAGAATGTCAAGATATAGCGAGTGTGCCACTCCAGACGCTCAAAGCCAGCCACTTGCATGTTTTGCGTGCTTAAAAGAGCCGGTGATATATGGTGTGCAAGGCGGCTTGGCAGCAAACAGCCTCGGAGGCATATAACAGCTGCAATATATTAATAACTGCGACTCAGACAATACAAACGTTCATTGCCACTATATCGAGTGCTACTATGATATGCACTGGTACGGCAAGGAGCTCCTGTGCTAGCACTGATGCCCTAGCTGCGAGCTGTTTGACCCGGCAATGAGCGAGTATCCGTGGCCGGGGGCACTTGTTTAGTTGTCCTTTTTAGATACCGACAAGAAGCCCATAACGGCGTACTCGTTTCTTTCCAGTTGGGCGTAGCGGATTAGATATTTCTAAACTAGCAATTCTCTCTCTTACAACCAAGCTACGACCTAGACAAGGCCCCAAAACAAAACGAGACGAAAATAGAAGCGGTAGAAGTAGACCGCCCTTCTTTTTGTTTGCGCGTGACGTGACTGATCGACGGTTGGTTATGTCCCTATGAAACCCACGGCGCTGCAACGGCCTTTGGGTTTTTTTTTTTTTTTTTTCTTTTCTTTTTTTTTTAATAAAAAAAACACGGCTCGGTTTCGTTTCCATTGCTGCTTCACCGAGCTTTTTACGCCAGACGTCATGACGCCATAAACTGGCAGTAGATAAGCGTCAAAGTACTCCTTTTATGCCTGGTGACCATAGCTTTCTCTACTATCATTACAGAAAAGGGGTGCTGTGAAAGTTGCTCATATTAACATTTGAATAAAATCTCCTCCTTGGGCGTCTGTGGTGTTTCTCGGTTGCGACATCTACTCCCTTAAGATGGCATTAAACATGAGCTCTCCTCGGTGTCGACATCTCAATTGGGCGTGTTTCCAAGCTCGTTTGTTTGAAAGTTTGCCCATGAGAGTCATTTTTGTTTTTGTGCACGGTGAGTATGGCTGTGCAGGCCATGGACTGACTTTGATCTTACTAATACTGCTGGCACTTGTGAAGGAGATATGTCCCTCAAGACGACACAATAGGAGGAAAAGATAAAGCTATGATGCTCGGAGAATACGGAATTTAAAGCCATGGCGTAGAGAAATGGCATCTTGCCGTCTCGCATCCCCAGATCCGCGCTATCCAAGACAATATCCAAAGTTGTTCCCCCCTCGGAAGGATGGCCATAAGAGAAGACGGTTTTATAACCTTTGAGACTTTACTTTCTGCTTGCGGTATGAATAAACACAAGCTAAATGAAGTTGAGTAATATTGGAAGCGGCTGAGGCAATAGGAACAAAGCCTATTCTGAGCTTGGCACCCTTATTTGGCGAAGATCCTATTACCATGTTTGTTTGGTTGAGACTCGAGGCTGTTGTCCGTGAGCTTAGGTATCATATAGTAGACACCTCAAAAGAGGTGGTTCTAACGGCTAGCAAGAAGAGTTTGCATTCTTATTTCTTTACCGTTTTTTATGGTTTTGTCGGTGGCGCATGCACAAAGCCTTGAGGCGATACATTATCTCGGCATAGTCGTGAGACCGGGCGCTATACCAGCACGAGCTATAAAACACGTATATGCTTTTATGCCCTCCTTACGGCGTCTAGTGCTTTGCGTTGGCTAATAGAGCGACAAATACGGTGAACTGACCGAGAATCAGGAAATGAGCCAATCATGGAGGAGAGGCGAGGCAAGTCTATTCAAGACGAGATATGTAGATGTTCAGTCAGTACACAGCCACAACGCCCAGACTAAGAGCAGAGGTAAGAGAATATGCTGGTTGGGATTCAGATGGACTGCCAAACACACAAGACACGCCTCCATGCAATGTAGTGTCTCATGCCATTTTACTATGTGTCTGCTAGCCTATCACAAGCTAACAAAAGGGCTTAGCTGTACTGATGCTGATGGGCACTAGCCAAGTAGCGAGACAGGGTGGGTTGAACAAGGAGCCCTGTCTTAATTACTAGCGGGCGTGAGCCAGATTTGTGGTGTTTTGCGAGATGGTGCGTGTCAATGACCGTTGCTCTCCGCCAGGCCTGGGATTTACAAACGTGAGAACTCGCCTATATCTCAAGTCTCTGCTTTAGTCTAACAAAGTGGCCCGATTTGGACTGAAACCAGCATTATCAAGTTCTATTTTGATCGTTTAGTCAAGCAGTACTTCACTTTACACGTTATCTTCCATTCTCTAGCGTACTTTCTAGACGTGAGGGCAGCCAGCCAGTAAAGCACCCCCATATGATTTTTTTTTATTCAGCGTTGGTGAGGTTTTTATATATTTCTACACTCGCTTGTGTTTCACAGGTCTCTTCTTTTCCCTACGTACCAATTTCTCTCGCATCGACGGAACAAAGAGGCGTTTGACTATCCTATCACCACTAACAACGAGGGCAAGTGAGGCAATGTCGTATCGACCCGCATTAGTCTTGTGTGGTTTTATATAGACGCATAGAGATTAGTGTACACCGCAATTAGAAGCAGCGGTGACACTTATCCCCCCCAAGCTCAGGCTTCCACCGATTTCTGCAGTGCCAAAGCCCTCGGGCCTGA
>JACYXV010000158.1:0-21831 GCA_016859225.1 Thielaviopsis cerberus | reverse complement strand
TTTCTTTTTTTCTTTTTTTTTTTTTCCTTTTCAAAGCCACTCACCTACACCACATAGTCTCACTACACCAACCGGTAGATTCAAAGGAAAACATCACTTGTGCTTGTCTGCTAGCTGCCGCTGACAAGTGTTCAAGTGCGTTTTGCTACTTCGGAGGATACAGCTTGGCTCCGGAAAAGGCGAGGCCAAAACTTTGCAGACAGTCCAGACGCGCAAAATACACATCATATGGCCGTGGCAACATTTCCTGGGCACAACAGGTCCGGGGTCTCCTCACCCATACTTGGTAAAATAGCGGCTCAAGAGAACGTGGCGGTGGTGGCGGCGCTCCTTGTGTTGTGCCTGGTTTTTTTCTCCAGGCTTGAGCCGCCCACTTGGCGACTGTAATGCGGAAAGTTTTGTTCTTCTCTTCCTGGACACAAGTATGCACTGGCATATAGTAGGCGAGAGGAGAAAATAGGAGTGGCAAAAGTGATGAGAAGTAAGGGGCGTGGTGGAACGCACAAGGTTTGCGTAACAATATAAAGGCCGCGTTGAACGGGGAGGACGAGGGCGAATATAATTAAGTGACAAAGTATAGAGTACTCACATTTTGAAAATGGAATCAAACAATTTGATTGAGGCAGATTAGTTTCAAAGCAAAAAAGTGACTTTGAGTGCAGGTCAATGTCGTAGGCTGGATTGAGTCTGGATCGAGAGAAAAAATATCGCAGCCTTAATGGGGGAATAGGCAGACTTTATACAAGGCTCTCCACATAATCAATATACGAGGCACTCATTCCATTCTGTTTTTGTAAAAGTCACTGTTTAAAAGGGAGAAAAGCCATTAACGCTCTTGCCAATGCTCGAATACGACATTCGTGGCTTTGATATCAAGCTATGAGGGCAGGAGGTGGTTTGCCATGTAGAATGATAAGACAGCCTCGCTCTTCTTTTTACACGGCAGTTACAGCCTTGCTATCTAGAGCCACAGTACCTTCTACTTGGATACGAATGGCGCAGAGAACTTACCGCGGCGCTAAATGGATGTTGTGATTCCAGGCGGCGCCATTCACACTATCTTGCGCAGGGCTATACGGACACGACGACCCTAACCCTTTCTTTGTCAGCAGTCAGAAACAAGTTTTCATGTAAACTTTAATCATACATGGAATCTCCAACAAAACGAGACCAAAAAAGAAACTCTGGTTTGCACAAATTGTTTGGAATATCCACAGCGAAAATGGAAAACTACAGGCAAGCTTTGCACCGGTATATGTCACGCCCACAAATAACTTCTTTAGCAGCAAAACATCAACGTGTTGCATGGTGCTTTGGTGGTAGCAGTTGGTGATGCGGTATGCTCAAATACAACCGCACAGCGGTACTTGATTTGGTTGGCTTGGCTGTGAATCTTGCTGTGTAGAAGGCGCTGTCACCTTGAGTTCCTTCCGACGTGTATTTTTCTTTCTATCTAGCCGAACAAGTGAACTTTGTACCCTGTAGCACTTGGCTGACTGCAGTGCGGCCTGTAGTGCAAGCTACAAATAAACCTATAGCGAATAGAGTGTAGCAGTTTTGAGCACAGAGCTTTTCAAACACCCAACACTTACTTGGCGGTGTAAAAGAGCCTCTACAAACACTTGATAGACCGACCCCTTCAGAGCTAAGGGTGGCTTGTCTTTGCCCACGTCGTGAAGCATTAAATTTGCAGCTGTTTATTGACTGTGTTGTCTGTCGACACTCTCCTTATTGACTGTGCGTATATCGAGATTTTCAAAGTAGCAAAGTGCCACGGCTACTTTGTTCCGGAGTATCTACATTTGACTTCACAGGCCAGACTGAATGAAACCAGCAAGCAGGCAGCCAGGGACTTCTACCGCTGCCCCAGCGAGAAAAAGATTTGGCTCGGGGCTTTAGTGTGCAGCGCGGACTTTGACTTATTCGGTGCTTACCGCCACTTGCCATGAAAAATCCTGTGAAGTTCTCATGGAGAAAATCAGCGCATACACAAAAATATAGCGGAAACACCATACAAGGAAAGAAGGACACGCTTTCGTTTACGAACACGCTGGCCGACCCCTCTTTTTGGGCTGAGAGGGCAAGCGCAGCACCACAATAAACTTGGGGATCTCTGGATTCCTTCCTGTACGCTTGTCTCTTGCTTTAGAGCGTGAGAGAGAAGGAAAGCTCTGTTGTTCTCTCGATTTTAGCTGCAGGATAAAGTAAAGATGGACGACAAACTCTACAGGGGTGTGTGCATTTGGGCTTCTGTTTCTTGTGGGAACATGGAAGCGCTTCTGGACTGTCGAAATCGGCCGACACCAGAACAACAGGACTGACAAAAAAAGAGGTTGAAGAGGAGCTCGGAAGCGGCTAGATTGCGGCACAGTAGGTTCCTGCCAATATGCTTTTTTTTTTCTTTCATCTTTCCATTCGCGCCTTTGCTTGGCCAGCTATACTGGCCATTACCTTTTTCTTTTTGTTTTTTTTTTCCTCTGGCGATTGTGAGCGAAGCCGCTCCCGAACAACTAAAATCCACCTGTGACCCACCCGCAGCCTTGCCGCACGAATTTGACTACGGCATATTCTCGACGGCTTATTCGTCGCGTTCCACGACTTGTTAGCCACCCTCGACGACTCGTTTACTGCACTCTTGACGACCCGTTCACTGTACTCTTGACGGCCCATTCACTGTACTCCCGACGGCCCATCCACTGCACCCTCGCCGCTTCCCGCGACCAACAAATGCTGCCATGCCCTCCAGCGGGCCCGTCCCCTCCCGGGCTGCTATTCATGCGCTGCGCGGTCTTGTCTTTGGTACATCCTTTCGCTAGCGCTCGTTGCTGAAGAGCGTCGCCGCCGTACCGACATTGCCTGGACGGTGGTGGAAAACGGTCGGATGCTACGCTCGCAGCGGTGTTACCACTCGGGAGGCTTGGCTACAGTGCGGGCGCGCTTTGAAGCTGCGGCAGCAGCGGGCGTGGCATCGGCATGGGATGACGCAGATATTAGTTTGCGCAAAGACGCGACTGAGTGCTTTCGGCTTGGTGGCCATAAACCGCTCGACGAGGAAAGTGCTTTAGAAGTTTTTGCATTCGGACATTCACATGGCGCCCCCGGTCGAAGGAGTGCGCCCGCATTTGAAAATATCAAGTCTTTTGATGCTTACGCGCCATATGCACCACAAATGGCGGGAGTAGAGAGGCGGCAGAAGTTGGTGGACGAGATTGAGGCAGAGCAAGACCCGTTCAATACAGCAATCAAAAAGCTTGTGGCGGCAGTGGATCAGCCGTACGTCAACTCTCGTGAGCTGCAAGCCTTGCTCAGCAACGCCTACTCCGCAAGCAAAGATTTACGCTTCCTCCCCGATATATTTCTGGAGCTCTCACGATCCATCCAAGGACTCTTGTTATCCCGTGGAGAAACTGTTGACGTAACAAAGATGCTGTTAACTCTCATCAAAGACGCAAGAATCAACAACGCAGTCCTTCTTCAACACCGGCCTGTCGATATCATTAGCCATCTACTTGCGCCAGAAGATATGTTCTACATGTCTATTGAGTCCAAGATCATCCGCTTCCAACTTGCGGGTGAACTCCTTGCGGGGTTGAATGCGCCACTTAAAAAATACCACAACAAGCGCCACAGCCGCATGTGCGATATGCTTTGCCGTATGCTTAAACTCGACCAGACTGGTGCCATTTGCACGGCCTTTATCACTGCCTGCGGCGACCAGGCAGCCCAAATATCCCTCGACATTTCTGCCCACTACGCCGCACACTTTACGCCTGAAGAAGTCCGTCACTGGAATTTGATCAAGTGCACCACTGCGCAGGCTACCCCAACAAGCACTATTCGCTTTGTGACGCCGGTGCGCCACTACAAAGCCGTTGATAATCTCATGGCCAACATGAAGGCTTCAATCCGCGCAGGTCGGCGAGAGGAGGCTGTGCAAATATTTGAAAAGTACGTGCATAAGAAAGGCCGCAAGTCGACAGCGTGTTTGAGCCTGGCCGTCCAAACTGCCGACTCCATTGCTGGAGAGGCCCTGGGGCCCCGTGCTATTACTGTACTACGCAAGGCGGCTCGCGCCAAGTATGACTTCCGCGAGGATCTGAGTCGCAGCATTGGACGCTGGTGTGAGGCGCTGGAGAAGAAGATTCCAGTGGACCAGTTTGGGCCCGAATGCATGTACCCTCGGGCAATGGCGCTGTTGGGCGAGATCCGCGACTTTGCGCAGGACCCCGGCGTGCTGGCATATAACAGACTGGCACGGGCGTGTCTGCGTATGCGCGACTACATGGGCGCAGTACGGCTGATGCTAACGTCCATCAAAATGCATGGCAAAGGCGACTTGTTCTTCCATCCGTTTGTCATCTCTAATATGGTGTTTGCCCTGTCAGCTCTGAAGGAGTACAATTTGTTAGAAATCCTGGTGCGCATCTTGGACACCGCTTCGTTTAGTGCGGACGCCACGGTCAAGGCGGCGCTCAACCGCGCGCGCAAGCGGGTTTCTGTGGCGGTGGCCTCAGCTCTGTGGGATAAAACCCGCGTGCAGCACCTGCGTGGTCTGCAAGTTCTTGACGACGCGTGCCAGCGCATACGGCAACGTCGCTCAGCACTGGGTATCACCGAAGTCGATGCCTTGGCTGATGACGAATCATCTATAGAAACGCAAAGCGACGAGGGAGCTGAATGGGCGTTGCCAGAGACTGAAACGCAAGGCTCTGTTAACGCCCCCGCACAGCCGCTGACGCCGCTACAGGTCACTGTGGAAACAGACCTGGGCGCCTTTTCACGGCTGGATCTGATGAGTCTGCTAAATCTCATGGAGGAGGAGTGGCAGGTAGCTATGGATGAAAAGGGCGCCGTGGCGAAAGCCAAGTCAGAGGTGGAACAGAGCCAGACGCAAAACTATGTGCTCTCGGTAGCGGAGCAAGGTGCACAGGCGCCGCCTACTAAGCGTAGGGCAGGGCTGATGAAGATGAATGTACTTTAGACTTGTATTTGTACCACTATACTGTACTACAGACAAGGCATACTTGCCATTAGACTACAATTGATTGTTTCAACAAGAATGACGCAGGATATGTTAATACAGTGCCAGACAGTTATCAGATCGTGACCTGTCGAAAGCCAGGCAGATGATACATGATACCCGCCATCTCCAGTCTTTTTGCGCCCCGCAGCCAATCAGAAGCCTTGTATCAACGTCCTCTAGTGCCACCACGCATCATTCTGACCACGTCTAAGATTTCCATCGCCGCCATTTGTTTGCCCAACGTCTTTTTTTCTTCTCATTTTTCTTCCTCTTCCTTTTTTTTTTTCCGCTTCTACTGCCATTGAAATGCGCACCCCGCTGTCGGCTGTGCGCCCCATCCATCGTTTCTTTACTACCTCGCTACCTAGAATGACTAGCACGCCCGTGTATGCTGCCGGCGAAAACGCTACGGCGCTGCAACCGCAGGTGGACAAGCTGCTCGCCGAGTCGTCGTGGGCTCTTGCTGCGCAGGGCGAGGGGCTAGAGCGTGCGTTCAAGTTCAAGACGTTTGCCAAGACATGGGTTCGTCTAAGCCAAGCAGCAATGCCTGGGGAGGGCTTTGGAGACTAACAATACGCAGGACTTTATGACGGCAGTCTCGCTGCAGTGCAAGCTCAAAAACCACCACCCTGAGTGGTCCAATGTACGCCATCCATCCGACAGTACACCTAGAGTTACTAACAATAACATTGCAGGTCTACAACACTACCTTTATCCGCTGGACCACCCACAATCCCCGGGGTCTGACAGCCAAAGATGTCACGCTCGCACAAATCTGCGACGCCCTGGCTAAAGATTTTGGCGAACTGCCGCCTGAGCCTGCCGTGTGCGAACTCAAAAACCTTGCCGGCCACGCCGCTCAAACGGCCGGCGCGGAATGCTGCGTGCCCAAGGCCAAAGCGTCGTGATTACCTGGGTGTTGGGAGCAAGTGCTGCATGCATGCAGGTTTATATAAATATATAAAACCTCTCATCTGATTGCTCCGCAAAAGTTTTCTATGTGGGTTTGCATGAAACTGAAACTCCAATCTTCTGATACAAATCCGCCTTTATGCTCGTAGCCAAATCATAAAGCATCTGCGAAACACTGTGAAGCAAAATAGTTTGAGTATTAAGAAAATATAATGAAAAAATTCATGATGCGTTGTAAGCTTTCTTCCGAATAAACAGAAAAGACTATATCCCATCTCCCTTCCGGCCCATATTCCAAGGGCCCCCGGGCTCAAGGGTTCTTTCTTCTATGCACTCCTCATTAATAAGCGGCTCTTATAGCGCAGCGGCTTCCCGGCTCACGCAAGCCTTTCACGCTCCCGAAACAACATGCGGCGTAAGTGCAACATGTCCCCCCCCCCCCTGGTATTATGTACAAGCAGATAGCCGGACGTCCAGCAACAAGAAAACAGAGAGCAGCATGAGCTGTCTGCATTTACTGGGCCTTCTTGATCTTGGACAGCTTCTTTTCGCGGCGGGCCTTGCGGGCCTCGTGCGAAGCCTCGGTGTCGAGGAGCTTGTCCCACCAGCGGAAGGACGAGGCGTAGTTGCCGATAAACTTTTCGTGGTGCACGTCGTGGTGCTCGGCGCCGGCCCAGAAGGGCAGGAAGTGGCGCAGCGACCAAGGGAAATCGTAGCCCGAGTGCGAGTCGACGGCCTGGAACAGGCGGCCGATAATCCAAATGTACATGGTGAACAGATGCAAGTCCTTGGTCAGGTACACCCACAGGGCAGGCGAGCCAACGGTGCCGACTCCCAGCAGCATGACTTCAATGGGCGACGCGTACTCGGCGGCCAGGCCAAACGGCGCAGAGTAGTAGTGGTGCAGCTTGTGGATGGCCTTGTACAGCGGGCCGTAGTGCAGGCTGCGGTGCAACACATAGTGCCAAAAGTCCTCCATGACGAAGAAGATTGACACCTGGTAGGCAATCTTCCACCACGGCGGGAACGGAACGCCGTACTCCATGCCGCAGAAGGTGGCGATGGGGTGGAAGAACCAGATCTGGGGGAGCTCGACGGTGAAGTGGGAGGCGAGGACGAGGGCGGCGCAGTTGAACTGTTCTCTCCAAGTGGGAATCTTGGTCTGAAAGAGGCAGTTAGTACGAGATGGGTGATGCGCAGTGAATCCTAGTGAACTTACAGGCTGAAGCTTGTACTTGTCAAAGTAGCGGATGGAACCGATAATCATCCAAGGGATGCTACGGCCAAAGTAGAAGATCTCGTGCATGACGAAGCTCATGATGCCAGTAGCGAGGACATCGTTGCCGATCCACAGGTACCACGCCTACAAGATTTTATTAGCATTGGCTCGGTGTCGGTGTTGGATATGCGTAGGGACGGAGGGGAAAACGTACAGCCCAGAGGCGTTCGATGTAGCTGAGCTGCACATTGTACTTTGCGACATCGTCGACAATGCTCATGTACGTCTGGGTTTGGTTGAACGCAAACGACGTCGCGTTTCTGTGAAGCAGTTAGCGATTAGAGTCTTTCGGGAGCCTGGGCTGTCGGGCGGCGTGTAGCGAGACTTTTGTCCCGCAGAGCCGTCGCGCTGAGCCAGGATTGAACAAGATAAGAGAGACATACGCAAGAAGCGACATGATGGGCGGGCTTTGGAAAATAAAAAAGTCTAATACGCGAAGAAAAGATGACGAGATATTGCAACGAGAAATAAAAGGACAAACAAATAAGGACGAGGAAAAGGCCCAGTCAAGCGTCCGATCTTCTGGCGACAAAGAAGATGCAGAGAAGAAAAAAGAAGAGAAGAAGAAGAAGAGAAGGAGAGTTGATCCAAGGAGTTGAAAGAAAAAGGAGGAAGAAATTGATTAAGTATTGATAGACCCGTTGCTGAAATTGCCGGATAGCGGTAGCGCTGGCAGTGGACGCTGTCGTAGGCGGGCAGGCCGCCTGTAATTGCAGCAGAGAGGTACGTTTTTTAGGTTAAAACTGCCCCTGGACACTTGGAACAGTGTGTGCTACACGCAACTTGAGGCGAGAAAAAAAAAATTAATAAAAATAATAAAAAACACTCCATCAAAAAGGAGACACTTGCGCTTCCCCAACCAACAAGCCAAGCTTCTGCTGTTAAACCAATATGCCAAAGCCAAAAGGCTGCAGGCAAAGGACTCAACTGAGATTTGGATCTCCTAATCCAATGGGACCAGAGTTGGACGAGAATCATCCCACTGGCAAAAGCTACGATCCGGATGCCGAGCCCCACTTGGTGTACAAGCTGGAACTCATCATTGGCTATCATCGAGGTACCTGTGTACCTGTTTCCATTCCCATGGTCATTGTTCATTTATCTACAGCCGACTGTCACATAGCAAATAGTGAAGCCACCCATGTCTTGATCGATAACCTCAAAAACGCCTCTAGGGACCAAGATTCTGACCTTGTAAAATACCCCCAGCAAAAAAAAAAGAAAAATGTCAGGGAGACAGCCCACTTTGCTCGACCCGTTTACTAGCTTAAACGCGCCGTGCCAGCTGTTGATTGGCTGCGTATTCGGGATTGTAGGGATTCCAGACCCACACACACCAAGCAGAGCCAAAATGTGGCGTTGCTCTTCTTTACAGTGACGCCACAGTCGGCTAGGCTCTGTGGAAATAAGGTTTTGACAAGGGGCTTACCCAGAGAGAGCATGTGTGGCGTTTTCCAAATGGAAGCTCGCATTCGTGTTCTTTTCATGGATTGTTTGTCCCATTTTGGGTGATTTCAGGAGAGTGTGGTTTATGCTTTAGTGTCTATATGCCCTCTGCAACAGCTGTTTGGGCTCCATGTGTTGGGTGAATCAGGCCTTGATAATGAATTTTTTTCATCTCTTTTAATGCGCGCGTTGGTCACAGTTTGGCTGGCGTTGAGGCTAGCTACACTTATTCGCCCAGTTTATGATTGACCGTAGCTGTCTACTCTGCGCATGGCCGTCTAGGGGTGAGCTAACACCTACAAGAAACATAGGGAATTGGGAAAACAATATCCATATGGTCTGTTCGGATCGTCCACTTTCCGATGAAGCCACTTTGGTCCAGTACCTTGCTCTGGATTCTAGACTAGCCCTGCGCTGTCTTTACAATTAAGCTTTTTTCCCTGCCCGCCTCTGTATCTGGAACCGCCGAAGAGCGGAGCGTTTTCATGTTTTGCTTCTTACGATTGCTGATGAAAACTTGGCATATGCTCTGTAGACTCGCCAGCGAGCTATCCTTGCTCATGGCTCGCAAGTGCTTGCACATGTCAAGAAAAGTCCCTTGATTAACTCGTGGTGGCATCATGACCTGATTGCTGGACAGACTTGCTGCTCCTACAGCCACGGCACTCGCCTCTGTCTACTATACTTTTACCGCAATCCCATCATTTTTTGCATCTGCAATGCCCCTATTCTACTCTCGACAACGCGGCCTGCATGCATGTCCCGTCTGATGTCCATCTTCACATTGCAAACACCCAGGCCTGCCTGCAGTAAGGCCTGGCTGTTGGACCATGCCATAATCAGAGCATCTGCCACCTAACGGCCAGGGGGATCGTGGTCTATAAGATAGTCACTGAGACGGCCGGGCGCCTACTGTCCTGTTTGATCACCGCCTTTTAAGCCGTCCATCTTCACATGCCAATTCTGGTCTAGGAACTGCGGGTCTCGAGGGTTATCAACAATTAACCCTAAATATTATCAACGTTGTCCCGTCAGGGTCCAGTTGCGTTTTTCTCTGCTTTATTTGTACATGCTGGGTCTGGTTGTCCATAGACAACACTTGAACCGCTCCTTATGATGCCGCCCATGGAAAAGAAATCGCTTCGGTCTAAGCTCTAAACCACCGGCCATATGTCCAGCGGACCCGCTCCAGCGCCGCCTTTTGCGACGTCACTTTTCCGTTCGCCAACGAGTCCATATCCTGGAGAAAGCACTCTGAAATCTCGCCGCGCGGCAACAAGCCCGTCCTGTTCACCAGGTTACGCAGCACATGAATCTCACAGAGCAGCAGGCCGTGCTCCTTGTACGATAAAATATCGTCTTCTGTCGGCTGCGCCTCGGCCAGAATCCGGTCAATGTTGCGCAGAATCATGACGCCCTTGCGCGAGATGCCGCGTTGCTTGCCGCCGCTTGAGCTCGAAAACATTTCGTTGACGTATCGTAAAATTGCTGCCGTCACCAGAATACCAGGAGTCAGACCCAGGAAGCCAAAGACCAGTTCCTGGCTCTTGAGTAGAGAGTCGATGCCGCTCAGGGCCACCTTGAGATCCACCTTGGTCTGCTGGATCTGAATGAGCAGTGCGCGCACCAGATCGCCGCGCACGGTGCCCGCGAATGGGTGCCGGATGTTTTGTTCATATGCACGCAGCACGGGGGTCACATCACCCTCGCTGACCTTGGCCTGTATATCGGCAATCTGCGCGGTGCTGAGGCCCGAAGACACAGGCTCGCCAGCCTCATGAGCAAACTGGGGCCGGTCCGTAGCAAAGTCAACAACCATGCGCTCCAGGCTCTCCAGGTCGGCCTTGAGACTGTCCCGGCTCATAATGGCAAACTCGCTCTTTTCATCGTGGCGGATAGTGCGGATGAGCTTGGTGATTGGCTCAACGACCCAGTTGAAGTAAAAGTCCTTCAGTGTGCTGCCCAAATCTTGCACCCATGTAATCAGCTCGGCACGGCGGTTGGTGAGGACGCGGAGAATGGCGCCCGAGGATAGAATGGCAATGCCAGCAGGCAACCACCAGCGCACTAAAAGCCCAGGCTTGCCGTTCTGCCGGACCAGGTTCTGCGTCGTGGCACGGTGGCCAGGGAGACCTTTACGGAGAATAGTTAAAAGACGCTCAGCAAGGACGGCCGGGCCGGCAGGTGTTTCGCGGCTCTCAGCGTGGAATGAGAGTGAAGGATCATTCTGAACGCCACTAAACACCTTTTCCTCAAACTCGGACACATTAGTTTCCAGCGACAAGACGTTGCTCAAAACCATGTCAATCAGAGCGACGCTGCGTTCCACGGGGCCCCTCCAGTCAGTGCCCTCGTCTGATGCCGTACTCATCTTATCGTCCGGCACGCCAAACACGAGGCCCTCATCCATGAGCACACCAAGACCACTGGCCGTCATCTGGCGCATCTTCTTGAGCTGCTTGCGCTTGGCATGGGCTTCAGCCTGGCTCAGGGCAAATGGGGTCATTAGTTTTCCGCCGAGGTTGTTAAGAGAGCGGTCTCTTATAGTCTCCTTGACAATGCCGTAAAATCTGTTCCAGCCAACGTTTATGGCGTCTCTAGAATGACCCAGTGTGCTATCGAAGCCGTCGGCCTTTATGTTCTGGAAACGCTGCTTAGACTCAGAGTATATCTCCTGGGTCAGAGCCCATAGTCGTAAAGGCGAAGTCTGGACTGTGTACATTGTGCTGAATCTGTAGGAACTCAAGACTTCGTTCCAGTACCAGAGGTCATCTTCCAAGCTTATATTGTCCTCCAGCAGAGTCTCCATGACCAGACCAAAGGTCTGTATGGTTGCCTTGCTGACCAGCCGCCACTCAACCTCGGATTCGTAGGGGTTTTTCAACGCAGCAGAAGCATCAACATCTCCAGAGGCATTGGCCAGGCCAGACTGCTCGAGCAGCTGTTCAATTCGCCAAGCCGAGAGAAGAGGCTCAGACGTAGAGGTCGACGACAAATCACGGGCAATCTGCAACAACTCATTGACCCGAGGCGACTCAAAGGCAGCGGCGACCTGGGTTGGGCTGCCGTCGGCATTGAAAGCAGAAAGCTGTTCGTCTGACGGACCAGCGAACGGGATGCGGTTCAACTGGGCGTCGATTTGACGCACGCGGCTATTGATGGGTTAGATGACTAACGGAACGGGTTGGTAGTCTGTGGTGGCACAGCCAAAACTAACTCAGAAATGACCGACATGGCGTCTGCGTCTCTATCTTATCTGCAACGAAGTGCTGGCTAGCTGTTTGTGTAGCAAGAAAAGGCAGCCAAAACCCGGCAGTTGAAAGCCAGAACCAAATCGGGCTTGTGCAGAGCTTTGAGAGCTCTATCAGGATTGTATGGATTTTGAGGGTGGGCAAAATTAACTGGGTGAAGGAGGGGCGGGATATGAAGCAAACAGAGCCAACCCGCTCTTTTCTGTACTGTTTCCGTACCAAGTCGGCTTCAAAGCAAGAGCTCAAGATGAGGGAAACTAAAGATGAAGAGAGAAAGAATAGACGAATCGCCGTCTTATAAACAAAAATTTTTCGCTTTCTGGCGACTAGGCTCTTATTGGGCGCCAATTGCAACTTCGCTTGCTGTTCGTTAGCAGGCTACACGATGCACAGCTATTACAACGTTTAACCCAAAATAAATGCAGTTAGAGTAAAGCCATTGGTTGGAGGGCTCAGTTAGCCCACTTAAGCCCCCACCTTTTATCTTGTGGTGATGACCCGCCAACTATTAGGGTTTACGGCTTCCCGGGGTTAATATCTTTTTCACGTGAAGCAAACGACGACAATGTCAGCGTCGTGATCTAAAAAAACGAATGGCCGCCTTGATTCTCTGCAAGAGCTCCCTACACAGCCATGGGTATAGTGCGATACCGATTTGGTAAACCGAGGTGGACCAAGGTGTAGCCACACAAGTTGTGCCGCAAATAACAACAGCTACTCATAGCGTCAAGACGGCACCTTGCTTGCCCTATTCATGACATAAGGAGCGACTTAGTCATGAGCATTTCTGCATTATGGCGTTGCTCGCTTTGGAAAGTATGGTTTAACTGTGTTAGTGTAGACAGCTGCACATATAGATACGCAAGCAACATACAATACTGACACGTAATTCCTATGGATGTCTAGCTCGCAGCCAATTGGCTGCTGTCCCCACACAAGAAGAAAGGAACCTTTTATGTTCGCTCCATTGCATTTGGGTTGAGGTCTGGACCACCGACCTGTGTGTACTCGCACATGCCATGTTTGCGAGTGTGTTGTGCAAGTCCAATCTGCACTGAAAGACGGCGGTATAAGGGGCGTTCACCTCACAGCCAAGAGCCTCACTCTAACGTAGAAGCACAGCCTGGGACTCGATGAAGCGATGACGCACCCCCTTGAAGCTTTCAAAGGATACGTACATTCTGCTAGTAGCGGCCAATCCCTGGCGTAAATCTCCAACGGGACCCCGCTATCACCCTTTGGCTTTGGGGCTGTTCAGGCCAAATTCACAAGCTCCAGCATCTCAACAGAGGGGTAGGCCTGTTTTACCGTCAACACCCGCCTAGATGGTTGGACCACAGCGTCTATAGATAATCAGAATAGAACCCTGTTACAGCTGCAAGCGCCCCACCCCGCCCACTTCTTATTACTAAGCCAGGCTAGCCCGGATCCTTCGCCCGCCTTTGATATTGCTGGCACGCTGTGCTGCAAAGCTATTGCAGCAAAGGCCCCAAGTTAGTGATAGCTGGCGCCCGAGTGGCTGCTAGTCTGACCGACCAATCCAACGGTTTCAGTGGATTTGTCTTAGCAACTGTCTCTTATAGGCAGGCGAGCACAAACACTACAGGGCCCTATATCACCTACCCGTATTGCATTTTCCCTTCGCTGCGACTTTACTGCAGCAAGAGCTGCATCACTTCTTGTTGTCTTGTTTTCATAACCTCCGCCTTCTTGTTGAATCTCCTCCCCTTATCTTTGAGTTTTCTTTTCCGTTCCTTTTTTCTCCCTTTGCTCTGCCAGTCCAATCTAGATTTATTGCTCAGCCAGTCACCGCAAACCTGTCGACTTCATCCACGCTTTGTTTTTATTACCGACCAGCCTTGTGCTATAGAATCACAGAAGAACAAGCAACGCATTACAAGGCAACGCAACGCCAAGTCAAGCAAAAAAGAAAAGCAACGCAAAGTCCACCTTTTTTCTCCTTCGCATCTTCAGCTCAACGAACAACCCAAATCCGCTCAAATCGCTCTTTCTTGCCTCATACTCGTGATTCTATTGCCGATTTTATCGTCTGGATAAAGCCTTGCGATCGACCGATTTCCTTTCAGAAACACAAGAAGCTTCCATCGAAACGAAAGCGAGAAACGCACAAGAAAAAACAGGCGCACCGCTCTCCGCAACAACCGCACCGAATCCGCTCTATACCACGCACACCACACCACATCGCACACAATGGCCAGCAACCGCAACTACGATTTCCTCGTAAGCCCAGCCTCGTCTCTTTGCATTTGATGTGGCCCTCACCGCCCCCCCGAATCTACACCGTTGTTATCGCCCGTTCTGCCGTTGTTATCGTCGCCGTCCACAACCAAAGTCTAGGGAGGCCAGGAGGGAGTTCGCTGATGTAGACGGCCGGGAAATCAATAGACATGGCTTGTCAGTCAACCCTATCTGGTTACTTGTCCCGGTCGTTGATATCATGCTCCTCGACTTCTCTGCCCCCCCGTTTTAGACCTGGCATGTTTCGTTGGCTGGCATACCTGATCGCCGGGTTCTTGTTGCCCACAGACATTTCCATTTCAGCCCATACCAATTAGCCAGCCAGCCAACCCCGCCAATTGCCCCCCCCTCCCCCCTCGTCTTTCCCTTATCCACATCAACAACGGCGACAGCAACCGATACCCCGGCGCCGGCTTTTATCTCTGTTTTCAAATTCCACTTTTAACATACTCTAATCCTGAATCCACACTAACGTCATGTTCTCTCTGCGCTATAGATCAAGCTTTTGCTGATTGGTGACTCGGGTGTCGGCAAGTCCTGCTGCCTGTTGCGATTCAGCGAGGACTCGTTCACGCCGTCCTTCATTACCACCATCGGCATCGACTTCAAAATTCGCACAATTGAACTCGATGGCAAGCGCGTGAAGCTTCAGATTTGGGATACCGCCGGCCAGGAGCGTTTCCGCACCATTACAACGGCCTACTACCGTGGAGCCATGGGTATTCTGCTGATTTACGATGTGACGGACGAGCGCTCGTTCAACAGTATGTCCCTGGCTATTCTTTTCTTGGCATCTCTTACTAACTAATCTAGACATTCGTACTTGGTTCAACAACGTCGAGCAGCACGCTACCGAGGGCGTCAACAAGATTCTCATTGGCAACAAGTGCGACTGGGAAGAGAAGCGTGTCGTGTCGACGGAACGGGGTCAGGCGCTTGCCGACGAGCTCGGCATTCCCTTCTTGGAAGTGTCGGCAAAGAGCGACATCAACATTGACACGGCCTTTTACAGCTTGGCCGCTGATATCAAGAAGCGCTTGGTTGACAACTCCAAGACGGAGAAGGAGACTTCAGGCGGTGTCAATGTTAGCGACACCACCGCCAAGGGCAGCGGCTGCTGCTAAAAAGAGCGTTGCAGTAATGACACCGATGACGATGACGATGATGATAATTTCACCAAAGAAAAAAGGAAAACAATACTTTTAAACTATCCATTCTTTGCTCTATCTGGCTCTTGTCTGTCCCTTTGCCGTTGTCTTCTTCTCACGGTTTTGGTCCTGTTGTTTTGAATGACGAGCCATTACTTGTTTCTGATGGAAGTCAAGCCGCATATGGCAGACAATGGATGATATTGGCGCTTTGGATTGTCGGACGGATTTACGGTACTGCAGCTCAGGGGGTATTTCGACAGCTTCCACCTCCTGATTCCGAGCGCGATACGAGGCTTTTACAAATCCGCCGCCGGCCGGGTACCCAGATCTTGAGCACATCGACCTGCCCTATCTGACGGCCTCTATTCGACCTGGAATGCTGCAGATTTGTTTAAGTTGTACCGGCTTTCTTCGGCTCAACTATCTGGGAATATGCAAAGGGCCAGAATAAATGAAGCGTATCTGGACTTGAGATACCACTTGGCCTGGGCCCTTTTTGTCGTCCTGTCTGTCCTGCAGCCATACTCTGTCTCAATGTGTTGTTTTTCCTTCGCCCTTTCTTATTTTGCTTTGTGTTTGCTCCGTTTTCCTTTGCACTTTTGTTGCATATGTCTTTTTTTGGTTTTTTTTTTTCCTCGCCTCACCTTTATCTTTGAGTCTTGTCTATTCTCTTGTTCTCTCTGTATCTTTTGTTCATTCTTATATCCCTCCTTCTCCTAGACTTCTCTCTTCTCGTCAACCACCTTGTTTGTTTCTTTCCCTTGTCTAGTCATGTACTCTGCAAACACTTCTTTTTTCTCTGCTCTGCCTCATCAATCCCATCTGCTTTTGCCCCTGTTCTCAAATGTGTCTAGAGATTCCGAATTGTCTTGGTCTAGCTACGAGTTGCTGGTTGGTAGCTAGGTTCTAATATACAGCACCTTTATTACTTGTTTGTTTGTTGCCGTGTTGTACCTACTTGTTAACGTAATGTCTGGAATGTTACTTGTATCTGGAAACTGTATTGTGCTTGTTCTGTCCTATCAGCCATATTGGCTTGTCCTGTTTGCTCATTTCATTCTGTTAATGGTGATTTTCTGTTTGTAATAGTGCGTGTACACGCCCTTTTTGGGCCTCTGCATCCCCTCATTAGCCACCTTCTTGATCGCCCGCGCCATCTGCATTTCGGCCACATCATCCTGCCACACATCCGCCACAATGCGCGCGCGAAATGTTGTTGTGCGCGACTGCGAATTGCGAAAATGCACCACCCGCGAGTGCCATGTGCGCACAAAGCGCTGCGCTTCGAGCTGAGATGTAAAGAGGAGGAGGAACTGCGACGAGCCAATATAGAGAGGGTTCTCGGCGGAGGCGCGCACGCGGGCGCTTTCGCCGGGCGTGGGTGCTGAGTCTTGGAGGTCGGGGGAGGAGGCAGCAGAGATGGGCGCGGATTTGAGGTAGAGGTCGGCCTCAGTAGCTCCCGGATGCAGCACGGAAAGCGGGCCACCTTTGCGGCTGCTGTGGTAGTCTCTCAGATTTGCATCTTCTAGGTTAAACGCTACGCCATTCCGGCGCCACCTGCGCACCAAGCCCCACGGTATACCGCGCTCGGTCTCGTCTTCGTTGAGGAGCATGTACAGTCTGCCGAGAGTCATTTGGTCACCCTGCAAAATTAACTGGACCAAACAATCTGCGCCAGCAGCATCTGTACGCCCACCGGCGGGCTCAATTCCGTATTCGAGCCGGCGGAATAGATTCACTTTGTATCCGGGTCGGAAGCGGTGAAGGATCGAAGCTTGGCCGACGGCAATCTCAATGCTCACTTTCTTGGCGTCAGGCGAGGCAAGCGCAAACGGAAGCGTGTGCGAGTCGGGGCTAAAGGCAGTGGTCCCGAACGGACGACTAGAGTAGAGCCGGTGCAAGCGGTGGAGTTCTTCGCGGTAGACAATGGCGTTGGATTCGGTGGCAAACAGGAGGTAGTATGTTCCAGTAGGTTCGAGGGTTTTTGGGTTTCGTCTAGGTATCACTGATTTATCGATTTGTTAGATTCGGCGCATCTGTGAATGGAACGAAAAAGCATACCTTTGAGAATTGACCAAAATGTCGCCGACATGTGCAAGCCCGGTGGAACGATTCGCTCAAAATCAGACGCTGAGAGTCCTGTCAGAGTATTCTTAATGATCAGCATTGCCATGTGCTCTGGCTGCAAATTCCAGTATTTGCTCTTGAAAGCCGGCTTCTTGTCTCCCAGCGCAGGGAACCTGTCCCGGAGCTCCTTCCATGAGGCGCTATCACCATCTACAGCCTCTGCCGCATTGACAGCTTCGGACCCTGCCAGCGCCGGTGGGGGCAAGTCCCATGAGTTTTGCTGGGCTTGTTGGCGGGCTGACTCTTCCAAATCGGCATCAGTCACGTTAATCGCTGGCGGCGGTGGCTGCGGTCGATAGGATTCACGTGTGGGAAAGAGTTGTGTAAAGATGGATGAGTGCGTTTCGTGCTTGTTGCGGGCGGAGAGCGGCGGGGGTCTATGGTTACGCAGCCATGCAGGCTGGCCGGGCTTTGCTTTTAAGCGAGTAGGTGGCGGCGGCGGAATAGAAGGTTCAATTGGTGTGTACG
The DNA here is from genome assembly GCA_016859225.1 of Thielaviopsis cerberus. Classification (NCBI taxonomy): domain Eukaryota; kingdom Fungi; phylum Ascomycota; class Sordariomycetes; order Microascales; family Ceratocystidaceae; genus Thielaviopsis; species Thielaviopsis cerberus. The sequence goes on along the minus strand of JACYXV010000158.1, from coordinate 3,915 downwards.
GGTCAATGGAGGTCGAGGAGAGGCGGTGTTGAACGGAGGACTGGAGAAGCCGGGCCGACACGGGCGCAGGGCTGAGAGGGCGCATCGCGATTTAACAAGCAGACATTTAGTTTGGTGCGGAGAAACACGATTCGGGAACGGGCTGACAAGCTGCTACTGAAGCTTGAGATTATTAGAGGAAGCCAGAGCCGAGCTCAGGAAAACAAGTCAGAAAAGAGCTAGAAAGGAAAGCAAAGCCGAAAGCCAGTACCCAAGAAAAATAAGCAGAGGCAAAAATATAGAGGTCTGATAAAGGAGGGTGAGGTCGTACGATGCAATGAAAAATGGCAGCGTCAATGGGAGAGAAAAGAGAAGCGGTGCTTGCCTCAATAGATGCTACTGTAACTGCACTTTCCCCATTTTACATTGACTAAACGGGAACGCCCCGATAACTGACAAAGTAATAAGCAAGCAACAGTTAGTGGATGGGAAAGACCGGATAAATGCATCGCCGTCGTCCTTCCCCAGATTTTCCCCATTCATTTCCGGCTTTATCTCTCAGGCTTCTCCAGATTTCGAGCTCGGAACCTTCTTCTGATTACTTAAACAGCAGCTTTATGGCAGGGACTGGTCGGTTCCTAAAGGAAGTGGGATCGTGGGGTTGGTTACGGCTCCTTTGGCGCCAACCAAAGAGGCCCCCGCTTTTTGGATGATATATTTGCAGCATCGGTGGGGAATACAACAAACCGCATTTTCTGGCATGTGAAAACTCTTCCGTTATGCGACCGTAGCCCGTCACCGACCGGCACGCACAACAACTCCGAGTCCGCAGCAGCGAGTTGAGACACGGCAAGTATGGCTCCCGAGTTCAAAGTGCGCCCCGTCCACGAGACGCTGGATAACTCCAAGCACACCTGGAAGGGCGTCTCGCGTGTCTACATTTCCAAAGAGTCTTTCCTCGCCCTAACCCAGAAACTGGACGGAGGCTTCCCATGCAAACTCGAGTCGGTCCCGACTGATGCCGCCACTCAGCCAACTATCCGCGAGGCGTCCCTGTGGCTTATGCCTGGTGGCAAAAATGTCAGCCCCAATGTCGTGCAGATGACGGCTACCTTCCGCAAGCTGTGTGGCTTTGAGCTTGGCGATGTTATCCGCGTGTCACTTACGGGCGCAGAGAAGACGCCGGACGCGGAAAAGGTGGTGTTGCGTGAGGAGGGCGAGGATGTCAAACCAATTGGGCCGCGCGATCAAGGCGCATGGGAATGGCTGGCAAGCAAGTTTATGGGTGCGTAGAGTGCCATGGTGCCGTGTTGCTACGGGAGTACAGAGCTAACCCTAGTCTAGAACGAGCCGGCCAAGTTTTCCCCGGCATGACGGTGGAAATCAGCTGCGTGGGCACCAAGCGCGTCTTCAAGGTTGCGACCGTCAACGAAAACACTACGTGCAACGCTCAATATAGCCCAGAAGTCACGTCGGTGCGGATCCTGGCTGCCGGCGAATCGGCTGCCAACACCCCGCAAGCCTTCAACCCGGAACTTGCCATTGGCCCTGTTGCCGGCTACGACGCCCAGGTGGAAATCCTAAACGACTTCCTGGCCAACTTTTACACACCTAGCTACATTCCCGGTGACGCTATTTCGTGTGGCTTCGTGGTTCACGGCGGCACTGGCACTGGCCGCACATACATCCTTAATCGCATTGCCGCGACAAACTGGGGCCGTGTGTTCCGTATTGAGCCAGCCGACAAACTTTCGGCTATGCAGGAGGTATTTAAACAGGCACGCGCGCAGCAACCCAGCATGATTCTCATTGACGACCTGGACCAAATAATCCATCGCGATCGCGCCAACTACAACTCCGTCATCAGCTTCCTGTCGCAAGAACTTGACTCACTATCTGCCGAGGCTGTGGCTAAAAATGAGCTACCCAAGGTAGCTATTGTAGCGACTTGCCTGGACTACCTCATTGATGTGCCACCCAAGCTGCAGAAACCGCAGCGCTTTCGCGACAACGTCGCCCTGCCAGCGCCCGATCCCAAGGCCCGTCTAGCCATCCTCAAGTCCCTCCAGATTCCACTCGAGCTCACTACCGCCGAAGAGACGCTTTCACATTTGGCGCAAAAGACTTATGCGTATAGCCCGGGCGATTTGTTTTCGCTGGTTCTGCAGGCTAAGAAGATCCACAAGACGCGTCTCCGCCGCTCCGGCGCGCCGCCCGTTGAGAACGATGTCCTGGCGCTGGCCGATTTTACCGAAGCTCTCCGCAAGGTTAAGCCGACTGCCATGCATGACATCAACCTCAAACCGCCCACCGTCAATTGGAAAGACATTGGTGGTCAGGAACGCATCAAGAAGACGCTGCAGCTACTAATCCGCAACGTCACCGGGACTTCAACCCAGCGGGTCAACCCCACTGTCGCCAAGGGCGTCCTTCTGTACGGTCCGCCGGGCTGCTCCAAAACACTTTCCGCGCAGGCCCTGGCTACTGAGTCGGGCTTCAACTTCTTTTCTGTCAAGGGTGCCGAGCTGCTCGACAAGTACGTTGGTGAATCGGAAAAGGCTGTTCGCATGCTCTTTGCGCGCGCACGCGCTGCATCGCCATGCATCATCTTTTTTGACGAAATTGACTCTCTCGCCGGCGCCCGCGGCGGTGGTTCTGGTGGCAGCATGACGGGCGGTAACCGGTCGCAGGCCGCTACTAATGTGGTCACCTCACTGCTCACGGAAATGGATGGTTTTGAGTCGCTGCAGGGCGTGCTAGTCGTTGGTGCCACAAACCACCCTGAGGGCGTGGACTCGGCACTGATGCGGCCTGGACGCTTCGACAAGCTGTTGTACGTGGGCCCGCCGGACCAGGCGGAGCGTGAGGCAATTTTCCGTTTACATGCGGGCAAGATGCCGCTCAATGATGACGTAGACTTTGTGGAGCTGGCGGCGGCGGCGGACGGGTTCTCGGGTGCTGACATCAAGGGAATTTGTAACAATGCGGGTGATGCGGTGCAGGAGTTGGTGGATGCGGGCGAGAGGGAATATGAGCAGGCCGTGCACATGGAGGACCTGCTGCAGGCTGTGCACAATATGCCAAAGAGCATCTCGCCCGAGATGATTCGGCGGTACAAGCAGTGGGCAGAGCATGCGCGCAGAAAATAAACATGGCGGAGGAGGCGTTGGAAACAGGAATGATATCCCGGAATGGCTTTTGTTGGGCCAGACCCCCTGCGATGTGGCGACATAGACTTTGGGTTTGATTTGTTTTACATTTATGAATACATGGAATTACTCTAGAATTTGACCTATGTAGACGCGCAGTGACCACCGTTAACAGGGAGGTCGCTACCCGTAGCAAAATAGGAGCCGCCGGCTAGTAGGGAGATGAGTGAGGCTTTGAAGTCATGGGACACGCTGATGCGGCCGAGCACGGTGCTGCGCATCTGCGTCTCCTGCATCGCGGGCTCTTGCTCAAGGTAGTTGTCCGTGATGGCGGTTTTGGCGTACTGCCTAGGTCAGCATCTGGCTGTTTTTTTTGTTAGTAAGGGCAGCGAGCACTTACATCGGGTGACAGAGTGTTTACTCTGATACCGTACTGTTTCCATTCCTGGGCCAGCGACCGGCCAAGCTGCTGCACAGCCACTTTGCTCGCGTCGTACGCGCAACACTCGAAGCCCTAGTTTGTCAGTCTCGTGTCCATCCTCCACGGCCAAAACAACTCACTCTGTTCGCAATGTGCCCCGGCATGCTCCCAATCAGCACTATTGAGCCCTTGGCCTCGCTATTCACAAGCGCTCTCGCCACCGCCTGCGCCGTGACAAATACTCCCGTGACATTCACGCGCATCACGCGCTCAAAGTCCTCTACGCTGTATTGCAGCGCTGCCACCCGATGTTGCACGTCCGCACACGCCACGCACCCAGTCAGCGGCGCCCCGCGCACCTGCGCA
>JACYXV010000157.1:0-11105 GCA_016859225.1 Thielaviopsis cerberus | reverse complement strand
CAGTAATGAACCACGTACAAATAGCAATAAACAAGCCACAAGCAAGGAACCCCCCAGTCCTTGAGCAGTGGGAAATCGGACAAGTCACAGTGTCAGCGAACAAAACAACCGTGCTTTGTTGAGTTTTGTGGCTCGGATGCTCATGACGTTGGACTGGGCAGAATCCAAAGGCGGTGAGAGAAGCCGGTTGCAAACCCTAGCTCTGTAGTCACGTGACTAGATTACACAAGGTGGAGGTGGGACGATAGTTGGTATAAGCGATTGTATTGACAACATGAAAAATCAAACGGCAACATCAAGTGCGACTTTAGATATATCGCTATATATTTGGCTCATCGTCTCTCTACCTCTCTACCTACCCCTCTACTCGGAATATATGGTCAGTGCCCCGAACCTACCGTCTGCCATCTCTCCAGCTGTAGCGCTCCTGAAAATCTAGCTTCATCTGTACACAAACCTCGCTATTCGTGCGTGGCCGCTTGACACTGTGCAGGCCCTGCGCCATTGACGGAATTTCGGGCATCTACAGTGCACTGCCCGGTTCACCCATCCATGTGGCATACGCTGGGCGTAAAAACTCGCGCTTCTGCTCCAACTTGTCCAGGTCGCCCATACATGCCATCAGCGAGTCTTGGCCCTGCGAGAACCACCAGCGCTCGGCCAGCGACAACTTCTCCACAAACACCTTTGTTAGGCTGTACCACATGGTGTCCTTGATTGCAATCTCGCGCTGCTGCCCATTGGCTGCCAGCTGGTGCTTCATGCGCTGCTGTACGCTGTAAAAGGCTGTGGCCATGTGCGCGCCAGCACTGTCCAGCGCGTACGGATTGCCCCGCTCGCCGGCGTACTCGCGCTGGTCAATAGCCACCAGTTTCAACGCCACCAGGTGCGCTAGGTCAAACACCTTTTCAAAACAGTGCAGGTGCATGTAGCCCGTAGGCGCAAAGGGGTCCATGGTGACACCACGCTGCTCCGTGAACTCATCAAAGGCCACGCGCAGGAAGCCCTCGCGGATCTCGAAGCCCGGTGCGGGGCACTCGTTCCAGCGGCACTGCTGGTGGCGTGTCTTGCGGACCTTGACAGCGCGGTTGCCGGGCGTGTTTTGCACCCATATCTTGAGGTTGCGCGGCATCGTGCGATTGACAGACACTTGGCTCTGCACATAGTAACGCAGAAAATCGTCTGCAAACTTGAGTTGCGGCTGCCACTGACCCTTGAGCGTGTACCGGAACAGACCCTTATTGCTGGGCGGTCCCCACGGCCGCGGCGCCGAAATTAGCTTGGCATACTGCGCTGCTGAGGCGTTGAGATCCTGGGGTGCCGCGTTGAGCCATGGACCGGCACTGTACGGTGCAAGGTGAACGCCCTGGGTGTTTTGAGCAGCTTGGTGCTGGCTGTTGGCTTCAATGGCCTGGGCCTGGCGGACAGCGGCGGATTTGCTGGTACTAGTACTAAAGGTCTTGGATCCTTTCACGGTCACGTTGATTTGGCACCAGCACTCGCAGTCCTTGCCGCTGCAGCCACAGTCGACATCTTCAAGGTCCGAGTCTTCTTCGTCGTCAAGCACGATGCTCATATATCTCTTGTCAACTGATGGGGGATACAGTAGCGCCGGGTTGATGGCCGTGTTGCTGGCGGGCGGGGCCGCAGACTCAGTGACAACCACAGCCGGGACGCTAGTTGTTTCGGGCAGTTTGGGGGAGGATCAGCTGAACATGGGCCGATTCAGAGGTGTCGGGCTTGAGCAGCGTAGAGAGAGGAGCCTTCTCGTGCAGGACCGCAGTCTCGATATACTTCTCGGAGGTCGGCTCATCTCCAAACAGAGAGTCCAGCGATGGCGAGACCTGCGGAGTGCTAAAGTCCATAGTCTGCTCAACGCTGACTTGAACCTCGTGAGTCGCACCAGGCGTCTCAACGGCGTCAAAGGGGCTGTCGGCAGTAGTATCCATCACGGAGTTGTATAGCTTGTCGTCAAAGAACTCCAAAAAGGTGTCGTTGGTGGAAGCCATAGTGATATGCTTTAAAACACAAAATAATAAGCAAAAACGAAAAGAAAAATGGCAACGCTGGTAAACAAAACGATGTGCAGGACAGAATCAGAGTCAATGACCGGCAAAGACGCTGATGAATGATGATGAATATAGCAAATGAAGTGAAGATAGGGGACAAGCCAGAATCGAGAAGGAGTCTGAGCCGGCATTGTTATGCCTTTTAAGCATCTTGCAAACAAAGCACCACCAGCTTAGTTCTCCTAGGCATTGCTTGTTTATTACTAGTCTTGTCTTTCGTCTTCTTTGAGGCTCTGCACCAGTCAAAGACTACAACGAAGTTGTCGCCATCACCAAGATACATCTTTGTCGGCAGTCTTTGTTGTATCAATCTGTTTCAACACTGCCTCAACTTGGCTTTGGATTTAGGATATAAAGGAATGTTTCTTGTTCAATCTCCATTACTCTAGACCAGTCTCAATAAAGGCTGAAAGGAAAGTCTTTGACGTGAAAGCATGGTAGCTCAGCACAAAGACGTACGACCTATAAGCTAAGATACACACTAGAGCTTGTGCCACACCAACAGAGGCTAAGACTACGTGTAGTTTGCATTCATAGACGGTTATGGTCATTATTCATAACGATGGTGTCAAGTTTGAAAGTATTTTTTATATTTAATTGTAGTCAGTAGTTTTTATCTACATCACACCCAGAGCAAGACGAACAAGTTCCTAAAGACACGGTTAGTCTATCGTCTTGAAGATATTCTCGAGGAAAAAGCAAAGACGGGAATAGTCAGATAAATAACATCGTTATCAACAAAAAAAGTTCAGAACAGGTCTGTGAATAAATGTATTGTATCATCATGAAAGAAAACGCGCTGGACTGTGTTGTTTGTGAAGAAAGTTACCTTTGAAGAAGACGCCGTCTCATGGCCTCCATTGCTCAACTGGGAACACATAGCCAAAGCAGACGACAGTATAGTCGCCATGTCTTTCCCTTCAACTTAAGCCGCTGCCATCCACTGACAAGATGCTCTTTGTCTCTCGCCATCCCAGAGGGAGACATGGTAGCCAAAGATAGCACAAAGCCAGAGTTGAAGTCAAGCGAGCAAAAGAAAAGACATGACGATGAAGACGAAAGAAACTGCCCAAATGAAGCAGTTTCACAAGTTGCAAACCTATGCTTACTTGATAATGGAGGAGCAAGAAAACTTTGTTGCTCTGAATCGTGCTTGGCAGACTTTTAAACAAAGCCGGCAGAATAGTGGAGTTCAGAAATGAGCTGTGGAAAGCGGTGTGCAAGCCCGTAAGGGGACAAAAATATTAAGACACCCCCCACTACTTCAAAATCATTGAGGGCATATCTAATCATGCTAGTGTAGCACACACGAAGCACAAAAAGAACAATCTCCCCATCTGGGAATCGAACCCAGGTCACCTGCGTGACAAGCAGGTATGATCACCACTACACTAATGAGGATGTTTTATTTTATGTGTAAAAAATTTCTTAACTCTGTACTTATAGTATCTACGTAACCCTAACCCTTGCGGAGATCCCTGTAGAGCATCAACCACAAACGTAGTCCGGCTATAGCAATACGAGACGCATCAAAAAAAACTGCAGAAATCATACAGGCAAAATTGGGGTACTATGACGTAGTTAGTAACCATATCTGTACATCCTCCTTTTCATGCTCCTCACCTAATCGGCGTAGTGCTTGTGGATTATTTCGTCAAAAAGACCCACCTCCTTGTGAAAGGACCATATCAAGACGACTGCATCGGATCACAAGGCAGGGATTGGGGCCAGGAGGGAGGATAGAAGAAGGACGTAGGTTAAGCAGAGCGAACAACCACATGAGACGAAAATGGATGGCTGTACGCAGGGCGAGATGAACTCGCACGATGTGATTTCTCTTTAGAGTTGCAAGACCGTGGAAGCCGAGAGTGGCTTAGAGTCCAAGGTCTCGAGATCGAGGCGACGTTCTTCAAGGCGGTTACGTCACAACTGGCGATTTGAGCAGCATAATTTTTAACGCCTCGAATCAAGTGGCTGTTTTGGAGCTGTGTCGATTGTGATTTGTCTGACTGTTTCCACTGATAAGTTTGTGTTAATGCTCTATTTATGTTTGGCCGGTTTGTTTCTGGAGGTGTTTAGTTGATAATATCGTTTTCACAGCAGAAAATCATAACGCGGAAAAGGTAGCAGTCTGGGTTAATTTAGTCAACATGGCAATGAACAAGTAAAAAAAAAAAAATCAAAATTAATCCCATCAAATTCAACCTTCATCTGCTCACCTCACCTCGATTTGATTATAGCCCACGCAGCCAAAGCAAAACTCCGCCTCACCTTCTCCGCTGTTTGGCCTGCGACAATTCTTCTCTCTTCGTTTTCTCCCTTTTAATTCCATCAATTCTTCATCTCGTGTCCATCTTGGACCCGTCGGCTGTTCTCATTTTTCCATATTTTTTTACCCGCCAGTTAAGCAGACTTTAGGACTCTTAAATTCTCCGCCATCAATCGCCTTCCCGTCTTCGATCGGCTAACCATGGCCGACTACCCGCCGGAGCTCCAGCATATGCTGGCCCAGCTTGAACGGGAGCTCGAGGTTGGTTCACCCAAAGTCTAGCTACTGCTAAAAAGTCAACGCTGACCAACTGACGTTTGCGCGATGCAGGAGGGTGACATCACTCAAAAAGGGTATGGAAGCTTCGGGGGCACAGATTCCCTCCTAACCGATAATATTCATGGCCTTAGCCTGGCAATACTACTACTGACTACATTCTTCGACACCCAGCTAACAACTATGTCTTATTTACAGATACCAGAAGCGCCGAATGCAGCTTCTCGGCCAGTACCAGGTTGCGCCTTTAGAGCAAAACACCGCGCCGCCATCAATCATTGAACCCCCGCGCCCGCAGACTAGCGGCGGCCTCAAGATCCACTCACCCGACAGCTCGTCACACCCTGCGAGCACCGGACATCGACTTTCAATGGCCCCGCAGCCGGAATTCGCATTTAACCCGGATGAAGTTGCTGCCGGCCGCCCCGACTCTTCGTACAGCGCACGACGAGTCTCATATTCGCCGTCCGACTCTGTATTCCAGGCCATCTCCTCGCTGCGGCCCGGCGTGCCAATGGCCATGGATAACAGCGTTGCCTCGAGACGAGACTCGCTCTTCCTGGGGGCTGGTCTGGGACAGGGGATTCCTAATGCTGATCCCTCACGAACCCAGACCATGATCTCCTCCGACTACGCCTTTAACCCGGATCAACAGCAAGTCGGATACGGAGCACCGCCAATGGGTCACCCGCAGGGCATCCAGCACCAGCAACAGCCGTCGCATGACAGCCATACTGGAACCATGGACTCGCAGGGCTTTTTTCCCGACTTTGCCGGTCAACAAGGAAACGAGCCCGGCGATGAGTTTGGCCCGCAGAGATACTCAACCCACGAGACATTCTCGCCTACGGCCGCCATGGCCCCTCCGATGCTCACTGCGAGCGACCTGCCACCGCCCGAGGCTCTCGACTACCAGATGCCATTGGAACCTCGCGACGTGCCCTTTGCAATTTACGATCCCCACGACCTTAACGAGCCCATGTCAAAGTTTGATAACATTGCGGCCGTGCTGAGGTACCGTGGCCGCACCAATGCCAAGATGCCGGCGTATTGGGTGCTGGACGCCAAGGGCAAAGAGATTGGCACCATTGCGTGGGACAAGTTGGCGTCGCGGGCGGAAAAGGTGGCTCAGGTGATTCGCGACAAGAGCACACTGTACAAGGGCGATAGAGTGGCCTTGATCTACCGTGACACCGAGGTTATTGATTTCGCTATTGCACTGCTGGGTTGTTTTATTGCGGGCGTAGTGGCAGTGCCAATCAACGACCTCCAGGACTATCAGCGCCTCAACATGATTCTGACGTCGACGCAGGCGCATCTTGCGCTCACTACCGACACGAACCTCAAGATGTTCCAGCGCGATATTAACATGCAGAAGCTCTCTTGGCCCAAGGGCGTTGAGTGGTGGAAGACAAATGACTTTGGCAGCTTTCATCCCAAGAAGAAGGAGGATCTCCCAACACTGGTAGTCCCCGACCTGGCGTATATCGAGTTTTCCCGCGGTCCTACTGGCGACACCGTGGTGTGGTGCTCAGCCATCGCACAATTATGCACCAGATGGCATGTTTTAGTGCGATAACATCTACAGTACCCAAGGACGGACCCAGCGATTCATTCAACGGAAGCAACCTCCGAGACCGCAACGGCAAGCTCATGGCTACAAACCCTGGCAGCGAAATTCTCTTGACATACCTTGACCCCCGCCATGGCATTGGCATGATTCTTGGTGTTCTTTATGGCGTCTACGGCGGTCACACTACGGTTTGGATGGAAAGCAAAGCGGTTGATGTGCCCGGGCTTTATGCCCACCTAATTACCAAGTACAAGGCGACGCTCATGGTCGCCGACTACTCGGGTCTCAACAAGGCGGTCAGCAACTACCAGACGGACCCTATGTCGACGCGAAATTATAAAAAGGGCATGGAGCCAAACTTCCAAACGGTTAAACTGTGTCTTATTGATACGCTGACGGTTAACTGTGAGTTTCACGAGGTACTGGCAGATCGCTGGCTGCGGCCGCTTCGTAACACACGTGCCCGCGAAGTTGTCGCACCGATGCTGTGCCTGCCAGAGCACGGTGGCATGGTAATTAGTGTGCGTGACTGGGTAGGCGGTGAAGAGCGCATGGGCGTACCGCTGAAGCTACTCAACAACGAAGACCCCGAGGAGGATGAAGACGAGAAAGAAAAGAAAAAGGAAAAGGCTGCGACGAGCGGCTTTGGCAGTCTCCTCGGCGGCAACAACAATACCAAGACCGAGTCACGGGCTAAGAATGAGCTGGGCGAGGTCCTCCTGGACCGTGAGGCGCTCAAGAGTAATGAAGTTGTGGTGGTGGCAATCGGCGATGAGGCGCGCAAGGAGGGTGCCAGCGACGCGACGACAATCCGTGTTGGTGCTTTTGGATATCCGATCCCCGATGCTACCCTGGCAGTAGTCAATCCTGAGACTGGCCTGCTGGCTTCGTCTCATGCCATTGGCGAGATTTGGGTGGATTCGCCATCGCTATCTGGTGGATTCTGGGCGCTGCCAAAGCACACGGAGCACATTTTCCATGCCCGGCCGTACAAGTTTGACCCTGGGAACCCGACGCCGACGCCGATCGAGCCCGAGTTTCTGCGTACAGGCCTGCTCGGTACGGTTATTGAGGGTAAGATCTTTGTGCTAGGCCTCTACGAGGATCGTATTCGGCAAAAGGTTGAATGGGTTGAGCACGGGACTGAAGTTGCCGAGCACCGGTACTTTTTTGTGCAGCATCTTGTCGTCAGTATCATCAAGAATATGCAGTCAATGGTTTATGACTGCTCTGCCTTTGATGTGTATGTCAACGAGGAGCATTTGCCAATTTTGGTGGTTGAATCCAGCATCGCTTCGACTGCGCCAACTCAACAGGGCGGCGCGCCGAAGCAACTCGATCCGACACTGCTTGACAGCCTGGCGGAAAAATGCATGGAGATTCTCATCCAGGAGCATCATCTGCGGCTATACTGTGTCATGATCAGCCCCCCAAACAGCCTTCCCCGCGTTATCCGCAACGGCCGGCGCGAGATTGGCAACATGCTGTGTCGGCGCGACTTTGATCTGGGAAATCTTCCCTCTGCCCACGTCAGATTTGGCGTTGAGCATGCGGTGCTTAATCTGCCTATTGGAGTTGATCCTACGGGTGGCATTTGGTCGCCATTGGCTTCGAGCTCGAGAGCAGACATATTGATGCCTAACGATAAACAGTACTCGGGCATCGACAGGCGCGAGGTGGTCATGGACGACAGCACGTCGACGCCTCTCAACAACTTCATGTCAATTACCGACCTGATTCAGTGGCGTGTGGCGCGTCAGCCTGAAGAGCTGGCCTTTTGCACCATTGACAGCAAGGGTCGCGAGGGCAAGGGAATCACGTGGAAGAAGTTTGACATGAAGGTTGCGGCTGTGGCAATTTACCTGCGCAACAAGGTCAAGGTGAAGGCGGGCGATCACATTATTCTCATGTACACGCACTCGGAAGAGTTTGTGTTTGCTGTTCACGCCTGCATCAGTCTTGGGCTGATCATCATTCCTCTTGCACCGCTAGACCAGAACCGATTGCGCGAAGATGTGCCGGCGCTTCTGCATCTGGTCTCGGACTATAAGGTCAAGGCCATGCTAGTCAATCAAGAGGTCGACCACCTGCTTAAAATGAAGGTGGTAGCCAGCCATATCAAGCAGTCAGCTAGCATTGCCAAGATCAACCTGCCTAATGTGTACAATACCACCAAGCCGCCGCGCCAGAACAATGGGTCCCGTGAGCTTGGCCTTACAATGAACCCCGCCTGGGTGCAGCCCAGCTGGCCCGTTGTCATCTGGACATACTGGACGCCCGACCAGCGCCGTATTGCCGTGCAGCTGGGCCATGATACCATTCTGGGTATGTGTAAGGTGCAAAAGGAAACATGCCAGATGAGCAGCAAGCGACCTGTTCTCGGCTGTGTGCGGAGCACGTCGGGTCTAGGCTTCCTGCACTCCATTGTCATGGGCATTTACGTGGGCGCGCCAACATATCTTCTCTCGCCCCTCGAGTTTGCGCAGCAGCCGCTGTCGTTGTTTATCAGCCTGTCGCGGTACAAGATCAAGGATACGTATGCCACGCCGCAGATGCTAGATCACGCTATGGCGTCCATGACGGCCAAAGGCTTTACGCTGCACGAGATGAAGAATATGATGATTTCATCTGACGGCCGACCACGCGTCGACGTATTCCAAAAGGTCCGTCTACACTTTGCGGCAACCAGTCTGGACCGTACGGCCATCAACACGGTGTACTCACACGTGCTCAACCCCATGATTGCCTCACGATCGTACATGTGCATAGAGCCGATTGAGCTGTGGCTCGATACGCGCGCCCTGCGCCGTGGCTTGGTAATCCCGCTCGAGGCCGGGTCGGATACTAAGGCGGCACTGCTAGTCCAGGACTCGGGCATGGTCCCCGTGTCGACACAGATTGCCATTGTCAATCCCGAGAGCTGCCTGCTGTGCCACGAGGGCGAGTACGGCGAGATCTGGGTTGACAGCGAGGCATGTGTCAAGGCGTTTTACGGGTCGTCGTCGCCGTTTGACGTGGAGCGGTTTAACGGGCGGACGGTGGACGGAGACCCGAGTATTGCTTATGTGCGTACGGGCGATCTAGGCTTTCTGCACAGCGTGAGCCGGCCGATTGGTCCCAACGGTGCCTTGGTGGACATGCAGGTGCTGTTTGTGTTGGGAAATATCGGAGAGACGTTTGATATTAATGGTCTCAGCCATTTCCCGATGGACATTGAGGCGTCGATTGAACGATCTCACCGGCGCATTGTGCCTGGTGGATGGTAAGCTTTATGAGCCCCCTTCCTTTGTATGCAAACTAACACACTTCCAGTGCCGTGTTCCAAGCCGGTGGTCTTGTTGTTGTCCTCGCCGAAGTTCCGCGCAGCCCGTACCTTGCGTCCATTGTACCCGTCATTGTCAATGCTGTGCTCAGTGAACACCAAATTATTGTTGACATTGTAGCCTTTGTTGAAAAGGGGTCGTTCCCGCGGTCTCGTCTTGGCGAGAAGCAGCGCGGCAAGATTCTCGGCGGCTGGATCAAGCGTACAATGCCGACGCTAGCGCAATTCGCCATCCGCAGCACGGATTCGAGCATTCTCGACGGTGGGCTTCAGGGCGCTGATACCATTGGTCGCTCGTCGATGAGCAGCTTCCATAGTGGTGCGGATCAGTTGTCCATGGCTAATCGCCGCATGTCGATGATGAGTATGCCATCGTCGGGGAGACTGGATACGATGCGAATGGCTCAGGCGCCGCCAATGCCGCAGATGCCACAGCAGGTCGTGATGATGCAGCAGCAGTATGTGGATCAGGGACAGTATCAGCAGCAGCCACAGCAGTACCAGCAGCCTCAGGCGCAGCCACAGCAGTATGACCAGTACATGGCTCAGCAGCAACAGCAACAGCAACAGCAGCAACAGCAGCAACAATACGCAGCGCCTGTTCAACAACAGCAGCAGCAGTTTGACCCCCATCTCAACTCTATCAATAGCCAAGCACCGACTCTCCCCGGCTTCGACTTTGGTCTTGGCGACTCATCTTCTGTTAACACAACTGTGGCCTCTGTCCCAACCAATGCCGGCCGTGTGGACATGCCGCCGCAGCAGCGACAAACTGGCAGCATGTCGGCGACGCTGAGCGGGCCGTTGCCGAGCATTGATGGACGTGAGGCGCTGTGGCTGAATAGTGGCGCACCGATTGAAATGGGTGGAGAAGATGACTAGAGTCGAGATGCAATTAGAAATATGAATCTCGCTGGAGACATGAAGTAACGTCTATTCTAATCGGGAGGAGGCTTGATATGTTGGATGTACGGAATATATTAATTACGAGTTTCTTTCAGGGTATAGTACTACTACATATACAGATGCAATATATGCACATATAAATAACAATATAAAAAAAAGTACTTGAGCATAAAAAAACGCCAGACCGACAGGAGAAATGTCGCTACTGATAGCTACCTAGATAGTTATTGGGGGAAGAATAGTATGTACACGAAATAATAAGAAAGGGCCTTGCCTTTTGCAGCCAGCCAGCCCATGAAACAAATGCCAACAGGAAACGCCTTCTCTACGTGGATTCTCAGCATCACCGCTTAGTCCTCCCACTCCTCGTCCAGCTGGTCAATTAGGCGGTTTTCATCTTCGCGGCTGCGACTCGGCGAGTGCGCAAGGCGGCGGTACCGGCCGGATCCGTAAGCGTAAGCGAAGCGGGATCCGGCGTTGGGGAAGAGGCGCATACACGAGGCGGTGAAGATGGTGGTGAAGTCCTATTGCAAGAACGGTCAGAGCTGACACAGTAGAAAGAGGGAGAGAGGAAGAGAGGAAAGAGGGAGAGATAAATATGCAACGAGAAATATGGTACATGAAAAAGAAACATACAACAATGAACAAGACAAAAACAAATGGAGAAAAGATGGAAAAGAAAAAAAAAAA
>JACYXV010000156.1:0-21889 GCA_016859225.1 Thielaviopsis cerberus | reverse complement strand
TTTTTTTTTTTCTTTTTTTTTTTTCTTCATTTTTTCTTTTACACTTCCGTTCAAAAGCATTTTCAGCGAAAGATTTGCAAGCTGGCTTTTTTCTTTCTTTTTAATTATAACTTTTTCTCTCGAGACACCTTTTTTTAATGTTTATTAGTTTATTATTCATTCATCTTTTTTGGCTTTGTTTGCTTTAATTGATGCTTAGTGAAGCTCGCCGAAGAAAATTCATCAAACATTTGAATTTAAAAGCTTGTTGTCCGGCCGCTAAGCAATAGGAAGAGCTTGGCACCCGAAACCCCGACCCGAAAGACCACCCGCGTTGCTATCGAAGCCCATATTAGATAGACACCAATGACTTCACTGCCACCACAGGTCGGAGCCGACTCTGGGACCGGCCCCATGACCGAACTTGCAGAACACCACGCCACGCCCGTCCACTCAGATGACGAATCTTTCTCTTCATCATCCTCTCACTCTAGTACTTCTGTGTACCAAGAACCTGTACGCATCTTCACCGGCCTCTCTCCAGAAGCCGTTGCCGCCGCCTCTGTGCCTAATGCCTCTGGATACGAATCCCCACATGAAAGCACTCAATATATGGCTGAGTACCCGTTTCCAATGGCCGCAGTGTGTGATTTGCAGCTGCAACAAACGCGAAGCCGGCGTGGCGATGCTGGTCAAGGGCCAATTATAACACTGGCGCCTGTGGGCGATGGTACACATATCCTGACAACAACGAGAAGCCGGCGCGCAAGCAATCGTCACGGCGGGTCTGAGAGACGGCGAGCTTCTCATGCGAGTGGTGTGCAGAGATCTGGTCATGTATTTGGAACAGAGGGTGCAGCAGCGTTGGGGCGCATGGCGAGCATCGAGGCGGCCGTAGAGGAGGACAGTATATCGGAGGAGACGATGGAGAAGAAGCAGGGCTGGGCAGCAATGCGACATGACTTGATTCGCCGCATCTGTAGCCACAAGTGGACATGGTTCACAATGGTGAGTGCTTTGAATTATTGTTTAGCGAAAAGTTACTAATCCGAATTTTGGCAGACAATGGTAAGCTGTGCGCCTTTTTTTTTTTGCGATGCGCAAGACTAACAAGACTACTATGACGTCAGGCCACCGGCGGACTCTCCAATGTCATTTACACCCGTAAGCTTTCAAATCGCTATTTCTGAAACATTTTGGCTAACCCTCTAGTTCCCTGGAATGCAAAATGGATTCATGGCTGCGGGCTGGCTGTCTACTTGTTTAACCTTGCCATGTTTTGCATCAACTGCGTGATGCTTTGTATACGTTTCTACTGCCACCGTAAAGACATTCGCCACTCCTTCACCGACCCAGTTGAGTCGTTGTACATTCCGTGTTTTGTAAGTCTCCTGAACCGAGCCGCGTGCTGCCTGGTTTCCTTGTACTACAGAGAATATTTGAACTGACAATGGCGTAGCTTGTATCGTGAGTTTGCGTGTGACAAACGGCATATGTGACCTTGTACTAAATTATTGTCTAGTCTAAGTTTGATCTATATTGGCTTGTGCCAATACGGTATCTCCCATGCAGGTATCTGGCTGGTTCGTACTGGTGAAATTTTGTACTGGATATATCTTGTCGTTAGCATCCTTTTCAGTGCCACCATGTATCTTATATTATGGTCTACGCAGTACGTCTTCTTCCTTTTTTTCTACTCACCCCCCTCTTGTCTAACAGCACTCAAGAGTTTTTCCTATTCATACTATGACTCCTGGTTGGGTCTTCCCAGCCTACCCTTTGCTTATGAACATGGCCTGCGCTGCCAATCTTATGAAGGCCGCTGACAAGCGTGGCTTTTCGTTGTACACAAATCCCGTGGTGATCACCCTTACATCACTAGCAGCTCAGGCTACGGGATGCCTGCTTGCCTTTCTCGTCGCAGCAGCTTTCATCTATCGGCTGATGACACAAAAGTTACCCGGTGATTACCAGCGTCCGGGTATCTTCATTTCCATCGGACCCTATGCGTTCACCGCAGCGGGAATATGTATGTCCCTTGTCTTTTATTAGAAAATTAGCCACTAACTCTGCTAGTATCCATGGAACAAAACCTGCACCTCATTATTCCCTCCTATGTCCTCTCGCTCCCCGCCACCGCCTACCTCACACACCTGCACTTTATAATCCCCGCGCTATTTCTTTGGAGCCTTGCTGTGTGGTTCTTTCTTGTATCCGTCGGTTCGCTATTCAAGTATGTCCGCCAGCGCCGCAAGCTGCCATTTCAAATGGCCTGGTGGAGTTTTGTCTTTCCTAACACGGCTCTCGTCGTGGCTACGCAAATGCTCGGCGTCTCGCTGGAGAACTGGCCGCTGCGATTAGTAGCAGCTGTTATGGCGGGTGTCTTGGTGGTTGGCTGGGTTGTGGTGTTCACAGCCATGGTGCGAAGTTTGTTGAGACAGGAGCTATTGCTGGCCAGAGTGCGTTCGGCACGGGATGGCATGGTGGTGTTGCCTGTTTGATTTTCAATTCCTTCATGACGCCCATTTGAACCAGTGTTTGATCTTGTTTGTGCGATCCATTTTCATCTTATGGCACATTTAATAGCTAATTATTTAATCAACATATAACAAATACACGCTCAAAACTCAACCGCAACGGGTTTATAGGAAAAGAAAAAGAAGGAAAACGGCCTTGGTCTGTCAAATAAGAGATAAACAAAGAGAACAAAAAAACACCAAGTCATATCCAATGGACAAAGAACCAGCAATGCCATTCTGTCCCATCACCAATGCAGAAAACCCCCTTAGTTAAACTCCCAACGCCACACTTTTTTCTCTTCTTTTTGTTTGCGTTTACAGTTTAGGCTTTGGCACTTCCGTGAGCTGCATGTTGCTGGCGTCGTAGTTGAGTACCACACCACCAGTGTGATTCTTGTCGCCAGGCGCGTCGCCGAAAAAGACCACCTGGATCGTCAAGTCATCGCGGTAACGGCGCGAAAACGGCGCCGGTAGAGTCAGAAGCGCCGAGACCTGGTCCGCGTTGCGACCGCCCAAAGCGTTTCTCAGTAAATGAGTGGCCACGTTGTTGTCAGAAACAATGAAGCGTGCGTGATTGGGGTCCATGCCCCACTGCGCCATGCGAATGGGCGTCTTGCTGCCATCGGCGGCCGAAGCAGCAGCGGCAGTGTCCAAGGGCAACTTGGCCTCAGAAGCTCCAAAGGCCATGTTCCACAGAGACTTACTGCTACTAGTGGCAGCACCGGGGGCAGGGGCACCGTTGGTATCAATCCACTTACCAACAAGACCAACAACCTCCTCGTTGGTCAGCATTTCCCAGAGACCGTCTGTAGCCATGACTAAAAAGTCACCCTGGCTGGGCTGAACCCTCGTAGTAGTAACAACGGGCTCAGCGGTGACATAGGGAGGCGTACGGCTCAGAGGAGATGCCGAACGGGCAAAGAACTTGGTCTTAAGACGGCGGATAGTGTCAGCAGTCCACTTGTATGAGGCATCACCAAAGGCGCGCGTGGGCTCAAGGCCACCAAGAACGCGACCAGCGTGGATGACGCGGGGCTCATCAGGGTGGAGACGACGCAGACGAGCCTCCTCGTCAGGGTTGCTGCCAGTCTGGTCGGCAGACAGAGCAGTTGCCGACCACAGGCCCTTGGCATTACGGCGACCCAGAACGGCACGCGAATCGCCTGTGCAAGCAACGCGAAGCATATTTGAGCGGCTATCATAGAATGAAAGCAGGGCGCAAGAGCCAGAGAGCGCGGGCGCAAGCACTTCAGCGGCCACGGTTTTTGAATTTTGGTCAAACACTTTCTCCACACTCTTGTTGACAATTTCGTCGTCGAGACGCAGGAATCCATTCTTGATTGCCTGGTCGATATCCTCGGGGGCGGGATTGAAGTCGGGCGAGGCTGAATAGGTCGTGTTGAGTTCGCGGGCAACAGTCGCGATCAAGGACTGGCGAAGCTTGGCTGAGGTAGTCCAGCCACTAAATAATACCATATTAGTCAACAAAACAAAAGGGCATGGCAGAAAATACGAATTCCAGTTGGTTAGACACAATAAAAGAAAAGAAACCAAAACTCACGAGTGGCCGTCAAAAACACCCCAGAACATCCAATCGCTTTTCGGAGTAGCGCTCTGGTCAGACTTGCCAGGCACGTGAACAATCTTCTCGGCGTGGTCATCTTCAATGGGGCTGTTGCTGGGCATTTGAACCAAATCGTAGCGTACGACACCTTCGCCACGGTTGACGTAATAACTCTCCTGCATCTTACGCAGTTTGGCATCGGTTTGCTCGGGAGTCAGCATCTCAATAACGGCTTTCGTGTTGTCGCTAGTCATCTTGGAGATTGGGCCCTCGCCAACAAAGGTGCCGGTACTCAGATCATCGGCACCGATAACTAGAATCTGTCTAGTAGGAGCGGCATTAGCCGGTGTGGTGGTGGTGGTGGCGGTGGTAGTAGTGAGTCCGAGACCCATGCCGAGGCTAATGCCACTCTGGTTTGCCAGCGAAGCCAATCCGCGCACATCGCCAAACTGGTATGACTGGTATGCTCCATAACCAACGAGCACCGAAGTCAAGGCGATGGCAATGCGACGGCCAGAGACGGCCGAATGAAGCACCCGACGAGAATTGGACGATGCGCTAGCGCCTTTGGCAGCACCAGAAGTAGCAGCGTTAACGGCAATGGGTTGTGTATGGACCATGGAAGCAACAGTCACAGGTGTAGAAGAAGAGGTAGCAGCGAGTTTGGAAAAGACCTTGTACGGGGGTGTTGAAAGCGAAACAATAGATATGGAAATATTGGATTTGGTTGGCTTATCGATAGAGCGCGACGAGGTAGAAGGACGAGGGTTGCGCGGTAGAAGAAGGCGGGATGTCGAGCAGAAACCAGCAGAACCGAAGTTAGCTTTGGCCAGTTGCTTAGTTTGCAGACTTCGGCCAATAACCAAAGGGTTTTGTGAAGGAAACGTGCGCATAGCGCGAGCAAATGCTTGATGCATTAGAACTGCTGGGGTTTGAGGTAAGGCTTGCTAAGGTTGGTGTGGTGTGGTATGGTATGCGATTGTCGAGTAGGATGATCGATTGACCGATCGACTAGAAAGCCTGATAGGGTCGCTCGTCCAGAAGACGGTCGTTCGTTGGTATTTTTTATAATGTCGATTTGTCGTAGGATGCGTTGTGTCTAGGATCAGCCTTAGGATCGTAGACAAGAGAC
This sequence comes from Thielaviopsis cerberus, assembly GCA_016859225.1. Taxonomy (NCBI): domain Eukaryota; kingdom Fungi; phylum Ascomycota; class Sordariomycetes; order Microascales; family Ceratocystidaceae; genus Thielaviopsis; species Thielaviopsis cerberus. The sequence continues at coordinate 16,695 of JACYXV010000156.1, read as the reverse complement.
AAAAACCTGGCTTTTGATAGTACAATCTAGAGGGTTGGTGGAGAGGGAAAACAGAGGCAAAACAAGGAACTGGGGAAGATTATGGGTCAAAAGTATGTGTACATACTAAGTAGAATATGATACTATACTACAACGACGGGAAACTACAGCAAAACATTGGTTGTATTCTCAGCCTTGTCATTCTTTCGGGATAAATTAAATAAAAGTACCCATCTACGCATCCATCGAGGATGCTATTTACTCGTCATTCAGCGGAGGAAACTCCTGGTCGATAACAGCCAGCCCGCCTTCTGCCATCGCTGCTGCCATCGCTGCTGCCGCGTCATCCTGTTCCCATGGCTTCTTGGGCACTACTCGAGTCCCAAACGGCTTAATAGACTTATAGATCATGAAGTTAGCTTGTACAATTTGTACCAGTGAAAACGGTAGTAGCATCACTTACTGCGTCTCTGGCAACCGTGCTCGGAATATCCCGTACTCCAGGCACCGGCACTCCTTCATTTATGTACTTCAATAGCTCTGCGAAATTTGCCGGCGGCTGTCCGCTGCCCTGCTGAGTCTGGATATCCACCACCAGGTCAGCTTTTGGCGCCGCTGCTTGCCAGCTAAGTATCTTTTCCTGGGCTTTCTCAGTATCGATCGCTGTGTCGCTCGAAATTCCGTCAAAGACTTTCGTCAACTTGTAGTCCGGCTGCACGTAATCGGGGCCCTGAGCCTGCACCCATTCCACGTAATCCTTATTGCTTATAGGCAGGCTCAAAAACTTGGTAGCAAAGGCTACCCGAACCGCCAGAAGCCCGGTCGGAGTGGCAACGGATACTCCGCGAGATTTCGTTCCCTTGACTAGCATCTAAATGTATGGGTCAGCGTTTTGTCCAAGAATCACGCCGCGTTATCTCCAACCCCAAAACTTACCGCAAACTTTGGGTCTTCGGCCCACGGGTACGAATCGAACGCTTGGAACGCAGCATCGAAGTTGATGTTGTATCCTACACTTGATCCCAATTCAGTGTTTTCCATTTCTAACGGTTGCTGTATTTGATAGGATGTTAATATCGAGAGGGGAATGAATGAATGAGATTCTTTATTATACTGTCTACCCACGAGGACAAGGCTCGACATACGACAGAAGAGGGGAAAAAAGGGGTGTTTTTCAAGAGGTTTATGTTGCAGTCACATGCTCGTTTTTTTTGGCGCTTAGCATGGCTGTTTAAATTCAGCCACTAATCGCTAATTACTTGTCATGTGGAACTGCGGCTAAGGCAAGCTCTGAGCCCACTCCAGACTTCACCTCGTTAGATTTAGGCCTTCACCAATTTGAACTGGACACAGTAATTCGCGTTTAACGGTAGATTTATTGAAATAAGACAATGAAAAAGCGATAGCTAAAACTAACAGTATGAACCACACGAAAAAAAAAATGTTTATGGGGAATTTTAGGTGCTAAAAAGGAAAAAAGTACATTGTTTTTTTTTTTTTTCTTTTTTTTTTTTTTTTTTGCAGCATGGCCGCCTTGGAGTAAAGCAACAAGATGGTCATGTCGCGAACAAAAGGAAACAAGATCGTCCGTCATAAAAAGCATATCTGAGGCTGGCCAGAAAGAGATGTAGAACTGAACAAACAAAACAAATAACCAGAAATAAAAAGAAAAAGAACAGAAAAAAAAACTTTCAGAATAAAGCAAAGATCGTCCAAATCATGTCCGCATTCAAACTGAAAGGTTGCCAGACTTTTTCTTCTTCACGATCCATGGAAGGGGGGAGATTTTTTTGGCGTTTTTGTGATTTTGGAGTTTTTTCGATATCGCTCGTAATTGGAAACAAAAAGAAAACAAAACAAAGCATAAATTCCAAAGCCGTAAGCACCTGGTTGGGATGTCCACGGAAATGGTGCTAATAGATATCTTCGTGGCGTCTTGAACGGCCAAAATTGCAGCAAAGCAGATCGATCGAGAGGACAACGGAAAAAGAAAGACAGTGTAAGGTTGTCGTCCGTCCAGACAGGTAAAAATAACTGCCGCAACTATTCTCAGACATAAGCCAGAAGATAGTATAATGTAACAAAGAGCAAAATGAAAAACAAAGTGAATATGAAAAAGAAACAAAAGAAATAGAAAAATAAACGTCCGAAACAAAAAGAATAGAAAAGAAAAAAATAAACACCCAAATTCACTGCAGGGTCGTCATTGGTTATTATAGTTCAACGGAAGCTGGAACCGTTGAAGCGTCCTCCACCAATGCGATGGCTGTTGCCATGAACAGATGGTCCAGCAGGCGGGCCCGGGCGAGTGGCGCTAGCGGGGTTGGTACAAATCATCCCGACACGGGAGCCGAACTTGGAGCCACGGAGTGAAACCATGTGCTTGCGAATGTGGCCGGCAACAAGATCGCGGAAGTGCTGAGGCGCATTGACCAAAATATGCTGGATTAGATAGTTTCCATACTGATCGCCAGCAATATCAATCAGAGGGATGCGAGGGCGATCGGGGCGACCCTCACAGACACGGTCGAGGTAGCAGCTGATAAATTCCGGCCCCCCAATCTTGAGACACTTTTCAACAACCTTCGAAGCGAACTGGTCGGTGCTGTATTCTGCCGCACAGCTGAGAACATGGTCAATAGCACGCTTCTTGTCATTTTCGGCTCCATGCTCGCAGATGTGTTGAATGCACCAGTTGCCAAACTGGCCATGGGCAACAATATCAATGTTCTTAATCACCTCTTCGATGCAAGGGCGCTACAAGATACCGTTAGCCAAGCTGTAACCCAAAGGGAAACTAATCAACTTACCTTGTCTTCTTCAAGACAATTCTCGAAAATGTTCTGAACCACCAGGCTTCCAGTTTCACCCAGGGCAACCTCATGCCAAGCGCCACAAATGGCATCGTTGACAAACTTCATGATCTGGGGAGGGGTGTCGGCCCAGCGAAGTTCAAACAGCTTCTGCCAGACATGACAAGCATAACGGTGAACCACTGTCTCAGGAATGCGGTGAAGAAGCTCATTTACCATGATGATCTTGTACTCCTCGGGGACGCAATCAAAGGCCTTTTGAATTACATGGCAGCCAAAAGGGTCCATCGACAGGGTCAACGTACGGTTACGGATTTCTTGCGCGATCCGGACAACCTGCTCCGTAGTACCGTGCTCAAAGCAGCGCTGAACGAGGAAGTTTCCAAACCGATTAATCATCAAGGGGAAAGCCTGATGGATGATTGACTCAACAATTTCGAACTTTTGGTACGAGCTACTAACTTTGAGCTTTTGCTGAAGGAAAATCGAAGCCTGCTGATCGTTGTTCTTTACGATCTTGTCAACCATAAACTGCTAGTTACAGGAGACATTTCGTTCAAGAAGGCGGCGGTAATTGATGGTCTCGTTTTGAACTAGTTGGTAGTACTCTGCTGTCTTCTAAAGAGTATGTTAGATATATACATATGCTGCACGAGGATAGATAACTGAGAACTTACATCGGCGCCAAGTTGCGCAGCAGGTCCACCGATGAATGGTGTTATAGCATCCGGAGGAGGCACACTGAAAGAAGAGTAATTGGGGTGCATCTTGGGACGTCCACTAAATAGACCTTCAGAACTGTTGCCATTGAACGGAGCAATTTCAGAAGACGCGGCGTTTCGAGGGTGTTGCGGGAGAACGTCGTGTTCACGGCGACGGCGAGGGAAGTCATCATCGTCCGGGGTAATAGGCTCGTTGGCATGGGCATGAGGGGTTGAGATTACTGGCTGGGCCTCAGATGGAGGTGGGAAATGGAGCATGTTATTATTGGTATACTCGCAAAAGGGGCGAGAGATTGCAGGAGGGAGTGGCAGCGGCAGTGGCAGCGGCGGGACCCAGTTGGCAACATGCTCCATCGGGTGCAAGTTGGTGCTAGGGTTCCCCTCAAAGTTGGGACGCGGAGTCCAGAAGTTAGGCATCTCCTGATGGAACTGACGAGGCCCATCTGCATGTGGAGTTGGCGTTTGCTCAGTCTGGTTCCAGTTCACGATAGGAGGGGCCGGCTGCTTGAAGTTGTAGACATCTCCAACAGGGCCAGCGGCAGTAACAGAACCTACATTAGGCTGCGGAGCCCGAGTGTGCTGATTTTGGAGATTAGAAATCGTAGCCTGAGCTTCCGCCAGCTGCATACGAAGACGAACAACTTCATCTACATCAGTTGTTGTAAGGTTGTTGGTTAAAGGAACTCCCTGGGGGTTGCTTTTCCCAGAGTTTGCAGGGCTCACAGTCGAAGGATTGAAGCCCATGCTATGAACATCAACTCCATTTTTCTGCTTCTTGGCGTTGGCGAGCTCTTGCTTTTCGTTGGAAAGCTGGGCCAGGACATAGTCAATGTTGACTTTGTGAGTGGAGCTTTTCTCAGCAATGGATTTTCCTTGAGGTTGCTCGTGAACCTTAAAAAAGATACAGTTAGCAGCCATGCGTTTAATGATACTCCAATACAAGCAAAACCTACCTGATTTTTGAAACGGCCGTGGGTTTGACGAGGAAGAGCAGGCACAACCTTGGAGGATTATAACAGTCAGCACAATTTCTTCATGAAATGTAATCGTTCGTAGCTAGTAGGTCCAGGTAATAATAACCTTTTTGTCGTTACCACTACGGTTATCGGCAATGGCAAGGCCCTGCAAACGGTTGAGACAGCTCATGCTTAAGTTTCCGGGTGCTTCAGGTCTCACAATTCCAGAAGGGGGAGATCCTTGGTGTTACGAGAGCCCGAGGCATGCCGACTTTGAGACTTGAACGAGAGCATCTTTAAAGCCAAACTGGCTTCAGCGATACTCGGTGGGTGCGTGTTTGGAAATGTGTGTTATTTTGGGGTGAAAGAAAAGAGAAGAGAAGAAAAGAGGGAAATGACTAATGGGTTATGATAGAAAGAAAGATGATGAGTGAATGTGGGATGAAAAGGACGAAGCGAGAGAAAAAGAGATCGAAACGAATAAACATTGGTGGGGGACCTAGGTGCCTTTTATACGTATCTCAACATACTAGAAAATCAGCGTTTTGCACTGACCATTTCCTGTTTTTGTTTCTATACCTTCAACGAATGTATGAGGCGGACCTGAGCCACGTATGTACCTTCCAAGTACCGCTCGTATAAACACTACTGTGGGGAAACAGAAAACCCTATGCTCATAACACAGGGCTGATTGAAATTTAACCCCGAAAGGCGGGACCGGTCCAGAAGAAGGAAACTGCCAATCACTGACCGCCTAATGAGGGAAAGAAGCAATATTTCCCATTGAGTATTGAGGAACCACTCTCTCTGGCATGGACAAAAGGTGGCAGAAGTGATGTGAAGCTTAAGAGCATCCAAGGAAAGCATTCATGGAGGGGATGTAGATGTATAACGAAACGTATACGACAGTGGAAGTAGTCTCGAGGTTGGCTGAGAGGCAGGTGGGTATAGGCCTCATGATCTATCTGGGGGATAGGTCGCCGAAGTTGACGTCTCTTGAGGGTAGGACAGTATCGTATTTCGGCATACCTGCTGTGCGGAGTTTATTAAACGAAACTGAGTTTAGCCTTGTGAGTGACAGCGTCGATGCGAACGCTGAGATTGTTTCAAAGGAAGTTTCCGTTGAGACCTTTTTTCCTATGTATTGAAAAGGCAGTGGCAACTTAGGCAGGCGTAAAAGTGTTCGAGATACTATATGTTTGTACAACTTTCCAAAAAAAAAAAAAATGCCTAATAAGGCACAGGCAGACAAATTTGTGCAAAGAATGAAATAAAAAATAAAATAAAAATTTGTCCTCAAAATTAGGAACATGGCACATGACATCTCTACTGGCGAAATGAACTTGCAGGAAATTTATTGTGTTTGAGTTTGTTTTGTGCGTTATAGGTAGAGCTTCGTTCTTGCCTCCAGTGATGTGTAGTAAATTTTGAGGGTTCATAGCCTTGATGGGAAGGAATTTGCATGAGCTTTTTACCTCGAGTATGCTATTGATTACCAGTAGCAAATGAAGTCGTGAGGTCTGGACTATGCGTACCTTCCTACTATGGGTGGGGAGTCATCAAACAAAACAAATTTGCGGAGTATTGCGTAACTTTTAGATAGCAGCAGGCGGAAATAAGCAGTATTCTAGAGCTATAGTCATACGATTTGTAGCTTCTTTCCAAACTGTTATACGAAGAATAGCATTGAAATAAAGTCCGGAGTGACTAATGTTGTATAAGAAGAACAAGTAAAAGTAATACGAGAGAGTCGTAAATATCACCATAGAATATTGAAAATTTCGATGAAACGATGCAAAAAGAACTTGATCCAAATAATAGCTACTAATGTACATGAGATTTCTACCAAGCTGTTGCTTATCTTCTCTTCTTCTTGAGGTCGGCGGCAGCTAGATGGCTTATTAGTAACTAGAGACCAAGTTTCTAAGCAGTTGTACTTACTTGGGGGAGCAGTCTTCTTCTTGGGAGCTCCCTTTCCACGGCCGTGAAGCCTAAATCAGTGTCAGTAATAAAGTGAAATTGCAATAAACAAGCACACTAACGACATACAGGTCAAGGCTTTCGAGACGATCCAGCTCCTTTTGATCCCAAGCATAGATGTGAGGGCCGAACATGCGGCGAACATCCTTGATAGTGGCCTCCTTACGTGGGTAGTAAGCAGCCAGTGACGGACCACGCAAACGCTGGCGGAGCACCTTGTTACCAAGACGCAGACCCTCGGGGTTGAACGTGGTAGAAAAGACGTCGCATTGCGCCTATATTGTTATTAGTTTCAATACACAGCGACTGGTCAAGGAGTTTTACATACCTTCATAAGCTCAATCAATCTCGCACGTGGAACACTCATTTTGGCATTTATTTATGAGAATCTTTGCCAATTAAAGCGTTGAAAACTGGCATAAAATCACATATTTGGGATTCGGCCGCCTTGGTGTTGATTGTGGAGCCATGTTGTTTGAGCCTTGAGAAGCGCCACAAGTAACACGACTCCACATTTAAATTTTACGTGTGGCGCTGTCGCGTTGGATTCTGGTACCTAGGCGCATTGGCTAACCAACGTTTGAAAATTTACACCGATTTTGACATCTGATTGCCATACAACGGGGCTTGACCTCTTTGATATTCGCATTTTGTGCTTTCATATTCGCAATGCCAAAACGTTTACGAGACGATTCCATTGAGGAAGATCCTCAACTCCAAGGCTCCAGCAAACGCAACAAAGATGAATCTAAGGAAGCTTTCAATGCGATTCTGGAGCACTCTGACGAGCTCATCGAGTGCCTCCAGGCTCTCAAGGGTGATTCGGAGAAGAAGCGTCGCGTACAGAAGCAATTAGCGAATCTCAGTCATAAGCTTTTGCCCTCAATACAGACACTTGCCAGCACATCCAAGCATAGTAAAAGTGCAGTATGTATACACATTCAATGCAAATACATGAAAAAGAGGGGAAAAAAAGTCTAATTACCTTGCTATAGAGCACCCACGAGTTCACTGTCAGTGATGCGCATCATGAACAAACACAGTCAAAGCCTGTTGCAATTGAGCCTGAAGCCAAAGTTGGCATCCCCACCACTACAACTACCCAAGCGATCTCAGCTCAGGCTATTGCAACACCCACTCAAGAACCCGCCGAGGGGCTTCAGAAGAAAGGAGCCGAGGCGCCGTGGTACTATCTGACAACGGGTTGGACGTCCGAAGATATCCACGCCGAACTTCCTCCTCTGCCTATAGTAGATGAAGAACTCAAAACTGCCGCCTTTACGCACGCAGCCTTTTCTCAAAACGGTGCCACCATGTCCTACGAGCGTCTCGAATGGATTGGCGATGCCTATCTCTACGTTCTCTCATCAGCCTTCATATTCCAAACTTTTGGCAATCTGCCCACTGGCCGCTGCGCTCAGATGCGTGAATCCCTAGTCAAGAACGCGACGCTTGCCAGCTACTTCCGCCAGTACAACCTGGGCCAGTTTGCGCGCGTTCCCCCAGAGCGGGCTAGGGCTGCTTCTTCGCGCGTGAGCGAAAATGACAAGGAAACCATCAAGGTGCAAGGCGACATGTTTGAGGCTCTGGTAGCAGCGGTTATCCTTTCTAGTCCTGAATACGGAGTGGCGCGAGTTTCACAGTGGTTGAAGCTACTATGGGCCAAGTCGCTTGACAAGCAGCTGCGCGATCTGAACAAGGTCGATGAGGCAGCTGGTGCAAAAGAGCTTGGCGATGGTGGAGTTGATTCAAAACTCGGCGCAAAGACGCGACTGGCAAATCACATCCAGGTGCCTGGTGTGGTTCTTAATTACAAGGACCTCAACTGTAAGAAGAAGGACAAGCTGACTAATATGCCGCTATATTCAGTCGGTGTGTATCTAACGGGCTGGGGTGAAACGGAAAAGATGATCGGCATGGCTACGGCGCTATCGAAAAAAGAGGCCGGACAAAAGGCGGCGCTTCAAGCACTGGAGAGCTCAAAGCTGATGAAGCAGTACCACGCCAAAAAGCGTGCATTCCTTGAAGCACGCGCGACGGACCGAGCAGCAGAGGCTGGTGAAATTGCAGCCCGTTTAAATTGACAAGCTCACAGGCTGAAAATATAGACAAATACAGCAGTTGGATGTGTACTGTAATTGTTGCGTTTTGTCTTAGATGTTGGCCAATCACCAGGGTTTGCCATATTTGCGGTTGTTACTTGCAAATTTAGGGTTACGTTCGGCTACGGCTGGAATGTCTTGTTTTGACCACGGCACAAGCAATCTTGACAAAAGAAATATTGTCGAGTCCTGAAATAGCTTCAGGAAACCGGCGCAACAAAAAGGAATCAACGTACTGTAGAAATCTTAATCATCTTGGCCACTCACTGTTCAGGTGTTTTTCTCTTTTCAAATTTAAAGCCATATATTCTCAGCCCTATCTTGTCGAATTGGCGCAGCCTCTCATAAATACCCGCCCAAAATCGAAGCCCAAACGAAGCTCAACTCTACAGCCAGCCAAATCCCGCCATCGCAATTTGCAGTGCACGCCGACTTAGCAAGCTGTCGCTTTCCCAAACCATAGCTGGGTACCTGCAGCAACATTGCGATTCAACAGCTGCATATCCGATCAAAAGAGCTTGTATCTAACGCATTTATCTCAGGGCTTCCCAACTTCTGAGGTTAGAAGCTCAGTCGTCTGCGCTGCGACGAGTTGAAAGTAGCATCTGCTATATGGCGCCTATTTTCTTTTGACGGCTGTACTTCTGCCACAACTCAGTTTTGGCGCCTTGATTTTCAGTGTATCGCAGCACATATCCTAATACTATGGCCGACTCTATAGGTGCGTTCATGCCGGCCTGCGCCATCTACGCAAGCATCGCTGACGCTTTTCTTTGACAATTCTGCAGACCGAGTTTTTGTCCATGCGCTCGGCGCCCTCAAGCAAATGCCCAAGACGGGCTCGGCGAAACCCCCCGTCGACGATCGCCTCCGTCTTTATGGCCTATACAAACAAGCAATGGAGGGTGATGTCGATGGCGTAATGGAACGGCCCAGTCAGGCCATCGGCATCACCAAAGAGGAGCTCAAGCGCGAGCAAGGCAAGTGGGATGCATGGAAATCTCAAAAGTCTTTGTCGCGGACCGAAGCTAAGCGCAATTATGTCGAGGCGCTGATTGAGATTTTGAATCGCTATGCAACAACAAAGTAAGTGACCTAGCAAGCTATTCTTCATGTGATGCTTGTAGCTAACTAGCAACTGCAGTTCTGGTAAAGAACTAGTTTCCGAGCTCGAATTCGTCTGGGACCAAGTCAAGAACAATGCTCCAAGCTTATCTGATACCGCTCCGTTTGTCGACAGCCAACAACTCCTCCCTATCGAAGCCGACGATGAAATCACCCCTGCTGATGGCAGCACCGAGCCGATGCCCCTTAAAGTCTTACGGCCCATGAGCGAAGTTGACGAAGCCGAGCGCCAATCAGAACGACGCCTAGCATATGACGACGAGTTTGATGAACAAGATGACGCTGACGACGCTTCCGTTATCGGCGGGCGCTGGGCGCGGCGCGTTGAAAACGCCTTGGTCAAGCTATCAACCGAAGTAGTTGCGCTCCGAGAACAAATATCTACAGCACGCGAGTGGAGAGCTCGTAAGGCGATGACTTTTCGGGCGTGGTCTGAATGGTTCATTTGGCTTGTGGCCAAGCACATTGCCGCAGACATTGTGGTCACATGCATCGTTATCATTTGGATGCGTCGACGAGGTGACCGGCGACTGGAGGATCTAGTCCGCGGAATCTTGCGCTTAGCACGTGAATACGTTCGCAAGATTGTACCATCGCGGTAATGCTCAACTTTTGGATTTTGCTTGTTTGCCTTACTTTTCTTTTCGGATACACAGAACGCATTGAAGATACCTATGGCTACCCATGTTGCGACAACTCGTTTATTGTTTTTAATAGTTTTGTGCCATATACACAGGAATATATTGAGTTTGTCTCTATCTATGATAAACATTAATTTAACATTGGTCAAATATTTTGTTGATAGAATCGGGATTGGTGTTAGGGTCTACATGGGTATAACCCTTCTGGTGAATTTCGTTTCACAATTCAAAACAAAATCTTCGACATTGTCAGACCTTTCTCAAGTATCAATTTCAACCTCAATCTTTCTCTCGTCTAAACTAAAATGACCGATTCAAATCCACCTCCACTCAAAAATCTAGAGTTCCTCCCTGCGCCGTTGCGCGCGGAGCCCGAATTGACTCTCGCGTCGAGCAGCATTTTTACGCCTATTGCTGAGGACCTGACAGCGCCCATGAACGAGTTTCCAGAGCGAAAGGCCTTTCTTGAAGCGGGCTTGGCCAAGTTTAATAACTACACTGATATAATCCGTGGAACGATGATTAGCATGACGGAATCCGACGTCCAGTTGGTCATGAAGGCAACCAAGGAACGCGAAATCAACAACCCACATCTGCCAATTGCCACAGCTGGTCTCACAGAAGAGGATACAGTTTTCATGGCGCGATCGCTGCGCTGCAACCCAATCATAGGCAAAACGACTCGCAACGTCGTTGTTGTGCCAAATGTGGAAATAAAGCTGACGCCCGATCTTACGCTCCGTGAGCGCGGTGTCAAGACAGTCCTGATATTGGTGGAAAAGTCTTTGGTGCAGCTCAAGGGCTTTAAGGAACATACGGATCAGATCCAGAAAGACTACCAGGAGGAGATAGAAGGCATTGGCAGCATGAGCGATGACGGTACTGCAGACGACAAAGGCACAGGTGCAGCATGAATCACGACCGGACGCGATGGCTTTTACAGGGCGAACCAAATCTCAGCATGCACAATAAAGCAGCATAATTTAACATGACAGGTTTCGTGATAGTTTGTAACTTCCGCCGGTAAGAGGCAAGGGTCAGTGAGTTCCTTTTTACAGTAGTCTCTCCTGCATCCATAAACGGAGTCTGTTGTGTTCCTCTGGGGCACAAGATAGAGGAGGGCTTGACGGAACGTCGATTGAAGCTCCGAAGAGCGTTGAAAAGTCGCTGCAAGCACTCCCACAATAAAGTGGCCGTGTACAATGAGGGAGAAAAGAAGAAACAAAAGTCAAAAGTTGAGCCGGCCGTCGCGCGAAGAAAAACCTTCTCGCCAGCCAAGTGAGTGGGTCCTCAGTTTCTGTTGCACAGCTTACCTAAGCAGTTACTGACTAAGCGACACACAATATTTAGGCCTCAGGCAGAATATAGCCAAATGGAAGAAGTCGGGGTTGTCCAATCATAGGACCCGTAATTGAGTCGGAGCGTCTGGGGGGAAAGCGACTTTTAAGCAGGAAGCATGGGTTTTTGGGTAGAATCCACTTTGGGGTTGCTGATTGGAATTTGTTTGGCTGGGAAGCCGTTGCAGAACACAGGCCTAGGCTAAAGAAAAGAAACAAAACGAAAAAACCCACTAGGAAGACGGACGGAAGCCCGAGACAATCCACGATCCCGACGACAAACGAGCCGGCCGATCCTGGGTGTTGTTTTCTTTTGCTCTATTATTTTCTCAATTTTTGCCCATATATCTGGGCTTTGTGCTTGCTAGTGACAGCCGCCCCTAATTCTTGCCTGTTATTCCCTGAGTACAGCTTCTATCACGCCATTATGCTGCGGCAATCAATTGCTCGTTCAGCCTTGCGGTCGTCGGGTCTTGTGGTGTCCCGGACGGGCTCCAGAGCGCTTTCAAGCACGGCCCAGCGCCGGGCCGAGGTAGAGCTGACTATTGGTACGACGACCCAGGAGAGAACATCGACTGGCATGCATCTGTGAAACAAGGCTAACCAGCAGTATCGTGAATTGCAGACGGCAAGAAAGTCTCGATAGAAGGTAAGCAGACCGCAGACAAAGCTATTGGCTTGCCAATTGGCACAGAATCACAACTGACAGGCTGCCCCAGCCGGTTCTTCGCTTATTCAGGCCTGCGAAAAGGCCGGAGCCACTGTTCCTAGGTATGCAGCGTGATGTAGGAGCTAGTAGCGGCATTGGCCCCATTTCATATGAATGCGATATGGGGCAATTCCGAACCCCGCTACTAGCTAGGATAAGATGCCCTTGACAACTGAACTTATGGGCTAACAACGGACTACTAGATACTGCTACCATGAGTAAGACACTGTCCCACCCTAGCCAACCTACACTCCCGACAGCTACGAATCCGATTCGATCGAGGTGCCAATGACGTCCGTCCCTAACGCTGTGATTCTCCCCCCTCCCCAATAGGAAGCTTGCCATTGCCGGAAACTGCCGCATGTGCCTCGTTGAGGTTGAGCGTGCGCCCAAGCCTGTGGCGTCGTGTGCCTGGCCCGTGGCGCCCGGAATGGTTGTCAAGACCAACTCGCCACTTACGCACAAGGCCCGCGAGGGTATTATGGAATTCTTGTTGGCCAACCACCCACTCGACTGCCCTATTTGCGACCAGGGAGGCGAATGTGATTTACAGGACCAAAGCATGCGCTACGGCGCCGATCGTGGCCGGTTCCACGAGGTTGCTGGCAAGCGTGCCGTGGAAGACAAGAACATTGGTCCGCTGATCAAGACTTCAATGAATCGCTGCATTCACTGTACGCGCTGCGTCCGTTTTGCCAACGACGTGGCTGGTGCCCCCGAGATGGGTTCGTTTGGCCGTGGAAACGACATTCAGATTGGCACGTACCTCGAAAAGACGCTTGACACAGAGCTGTCGGGCAACGTCATTGACCTGTGCCCCGTTGGTGCGCTCACGTCCAAGCCGTACGCCTTCAAGGCCCGTCCCTGGGAGTTGAAGCACACGGAGTCAATTGATATCCACAACGGCCTTGGCAGCAATGTTCGCATTGATACGCGTGGCCTCGAGGTCATGCGTGTGGTTCCTCGCCTCAACGACGACATTAACGAAGAATGGATCGACGACAAGACGCGCTTTGCCTGTGATGGCCTCAAGACGCAGCGTCTGACGATTCCCCTTGTGCGCCGCTCGGGCAAGTTTGAGCCGGTTGACTGGGAGCAGGCTTTGACAGAGATTTCGGTTGCCTACCAACAGCTTGCGCCCAAGGGTAACGAGTTCAAGGCTATTGCTGGCGCGCTGACGGACGTGGAGACGCTTGTTGCCATGAAGGATCTGGCCAACAAGCTGGGCTCAGAGAACCTTGGTCTAGACGTCGGAGCTGGTCGTAAGCCTGTAGCGCACGGCGTTGATGTGCGCTCCAACTACAGCTTTAACTCAAGCATTGCCGGCATCGAAGAGGCCGATGTTATTTTAATTATTGGCAGCAACCCACGTCACGAAGCCGCCGTCCTAAACGCGCGCATTCGCAAGCAGTGGCTCCGGTCAGACCTGGAGATTGGCGTTGTTGGCGAATCGTGGGATTCAACGTTTGATTTTGATCACCTAGGCACTGACCACACTGCCCTCAAGTCTGCCCTGTCGGGTTCTTTTGGCCAGAAGCTGGCTGCAGCGAAGCGCCCCATGATTATTGTCGGCTCGGCCGTTACTGACCATGCTGACGCCAAGTCGTACTACGAGACGGTCGGCCACTTTGTGGAGAAGCACGCGTCAAACTTTAACAATGCTGAGTGGAACGGCTACAATGTTCTGCAGCGCGAGGCGTCGCGTGCTGGAGCCTACGAGGTTGGCTTTGTGCCACCGTCAACCGAGGTTGCCGAGACCAAGCCCAAGTTTGTGTGGCTTCTGGGTGCCGACGACTTTGCCGATGCCGACATCCCCAAGGACGCTTTTGTTGTGTACCAAGGCCACCACGGTGACCGTGGCGCACAGATTGCCGACATTGTCCTGCCTGGTGCGGCGTACACGGAGAAGTCGGGCACGTACGTGAACACAGAGGGCCGTGTGCAGATGACGCGAGCAGCCGTGTCGCTTCCGGGCGGTTCGCGTACCGACTGGAAGATTATCCGTGCCGCGTCGGAGTTCCTTGGAGTGCCGCTTCCGTACGATGATCTAGCGGTTCTGCGCGAGCGCATGGCAGAGATTAGCCCAGCGCTGTTGTCGTATGACGTGATTGAGCCAACGTCGGTCAGCGAGCTGAGCAAAGTGCAGCTGATTGACGGCAACCGTGGAGCGACAGTTAGCGGAGCGCCGCTGACGAACCCGATTAAGAACTTTTACTTTACGGATGTGATTTCGCGCAGGTAAGTTGAGACGGAAAGAGAAAGAGAGAGAGGCCAAGAAGCGGACCGCAGAAAAAGACCGAGGGACTGATGCTAACATGTTTGTAGCTCGCCGACTATGGCACGTTGCTCGGCGGCCAAGGCCACGGGCAACAACAAGACCAACTTTATGGCACCGGGTATGGATGAGGACAAGCCCAACGGACAAATTGCGTACGGCGTCTAAGTAAAACGAGATGCTGTTGCTGCTGTCGGTAGCGTAGAGTCCTGTTGCCCTTGTTTTTTTTTCTTGCTTGTTTTCTCTTTTCGTTTTTTTTTTCTCCCTTTGTTTCCCACAGCAACCGACCACACGCGAGCAAGCGCCGGAGTTTAAGCCTCCTTTTTTTTCTATTTCGCCTTTGTTTTCAACAGGCCCGAAGTTGACCCTTTCCTCCGCTGATTTTCTGGTGACAGGAATGAAGGTTAAAGGGGAAAGGCGCCAATGAACGTTATTACCAGCACCACAGAACAACTCTCAGAAAGAAGAGAGATACGCTGCCAAGAGACGGATTCACTTCTTGTCTTTTGTTGGAGTGTCTTCTTGTCTTTACTGCAGACAGACTACACAGACCACAGTTGAACAAACAGACCACAGACACAGCAAACCCCCAGAAACCGCTCAGAAATGAGCCAGTCCAGTCCCAGTCAAGCAAACAGAATATATTTATACAAGTTAATTTATATCGAGTCCATTGATCGTGATACTGAGCAGGATTTTAGAACCACAACTAATCCAGAAACTGACTGCTTTTGGAATTGTTAACGTAGAAATCGCCAACCTAGGAACTACAGCTGCACTGCAACGCAACCTCAGCCTCGGGCACCGGTCCCGTCCACCGCTCTTCCTCGGCCTTGTTCCCGTTGTAGACTTGTCCGTCAAACTCTTGACCGCTCCAAGAGTCTTCAAAGGGGTGAAGTGCCATGTGCGTGACGCGGCGTAGCACATCGCCATCCTTGTTCTCCTGCACCTGACGAATTACCTCACTCAAGATCCAGCCGCGCAGCACAAACTTGGGGTTCACCTTCTTCATAGCCACGATGCGCTTCTCGTCGCCCTGTTGCTCTTTCCAGTCTGCGGCGATGCGGTCTCGCCATGTTGTCAACCACGCGGCAAGTTTCTCCTTGGAAGACTCGGGGATATTGGGCTTTATGGAGAATAACCCGCTCACCAAATCAACAGAGATGGATCCCTCTCCCAACTTTGCTACGGGCGTCTCGCTCAGCGTGCGGAAAAAACCATGAAAGTCTAGCTTGCACTCGGCCAGCGTGTCCAGCATTTCGGGGATAAACTCACTCACATCGTCGTCCCTAGCGCTCATCAGGCCCAGACGCTGTAACATCAGCTTGTGATACTCTGCCGTAAAGACGGCCTTGTACTCCTCACCCGCCTGACCAATCAGCTTTTCCGCGCGCGGGATAATCTCATCCTCGTGCGCCTGCAACTGTTCCTTGGTCTGCATATCCTCGTCGTCCACCTTTGCCCCGGCACCCATCAGGTGCGCCATAGCCTCACCAAAGCGCACCAGGTTCCACCAAATCACCGTTGGCTGGTTGCGGTAGCTGTAGCGCCCCGTCACATCGTCGTGATTGGGTGTGTATTGTGGGTCGAACACGTCAATAAAGGCAAACGGGCCGTAGTCCATGCTGAGCCCAAGAATCGATGTATTGTCCGTGTTGAGTACGCCATTCATGAAGCCGTACACCTGCCACGCCGCACACCCCGCTGCATTTTTGCGCACGACCGCACGATATAAGCGTGTAAACCGGTTTTCTTGAGTGTTCTCGGGACCCTGCACGGTTTTCCACGCCACCCCCATCTGCGGTTCCTCCAACGGCGCTGCGCTCGGTGCATCCACCTCGGCCAGTCGCCCTGGCAGCGCCTCCCACCCCCCATACACCTCCTCGGCGACATACTCGGCCAGCGCGCGCACTATCTGCATATCAGCCCGCACGCGAGGCAAGTCAAATGTACCCAGGCGAATCCAAGAGGGCGCAAAGCGCGCGACAATGGCACACGGCTCAATAGCTTCGCGCACAGCCTCGACATGCGGCAGCCGCGTTAACGCAAGGGCACG
>JACYXV010000155.1:6021-21899 GCA_016859225.1 Thielaviopsis cerberus | reverse complement strand
AAGCGGTCCTTCCAGACCCTAGTTACTCTTGAGTAACGAGGACAGGTCGTGGAGTTGGAACCCGTTTATTCGGGATCTGTAATTCGGCTCCAGTGCTCTGGCCTTCTTCGTCTCGTTCTGAGGCCGAGGAGCCTAGGGACGGCCGGGCTGATTGAGTCAACTGCTACTCTGATGGTGACATCCCATTTATTTCTTTCAACGAAACGAAATATGCGTGGTACATTGCTAACTTTGTAACCGCAGATGTATTGTTTTAATATGGTTTTGTTGAAGCTTGAATGTGATCAGCATAGTGCAATAACAAACAAGTATTGCTCTAATAGTTATTTTTTTCAATTATCTAAAAAAAAAAAAAATAATCTGTGAAAATCTGAGTATCAATTTTCTTGTCACATACAAATTTCTCTCCATCTTGCTAGGTGCCTTGAGGCCCTGAGGCGTCCCTGTTCCTAGTGGAGGGAAGTAGGATTTCTCAAACAAATGTAGTCTATGTAATTGAAAACCTACATCCTTTTTGTGGGTACGCGAGTAAGGGGCGTTTGTGACATCGTGTCTGAAGATTGGCCTGGCCATTTCCACTAGGATTAAGATCTGTCTTGAACGAGGCTTGAATTTATTTTCCGCGACATTGGTCTTTTCTTCCCTTTTTACAACATTTGTTATCGCCATTCACAACAGTTTAATACACAGTCTTCTTTGTGAGGGCTTTCGTGGAAACTTTACTCCTGTGCCTGTTATTACGACAACCTTATCCGTTACGCGAAGCCTCATCACATAGCTTCATTTCTCGAAGCATCTAACAAGATGATGCCCCGGCATCACAGTGGCTCTTTCGCCAATGGTTACCCTCGCGGTAACACTTTCGACATTTCGCCTCATAGGTAATTGGCTTCGCGTTGATGCAATCGTACTCTTTATTCAACACATGGCCCTTTTTATACGAGCAATTGCTAATCGTTGGTGTTGTATCTATTAGATATCAGCCTCGCTCAGCGACCCCCGCCTCCCGCCGCCGAAGAAATACCATTCTCCGAATCGTTGTTGGCTTTGTAGTGATTTTCGCCTTTGCCTACTACATCTGGCCCAATTCTGGCCCAGCCTCTGTCCTAACGCTGGGTCTTCTTTCTGCCAGCAACAGCCTCCAGGTCGACAGCATCAAATACTACGACCTCACCGCGACTCAGGGTACTGCCCGCGGGTGGGAGCGCGAAGAGAGGATTCTACTTTGTGTGCCCATGAGAGATGCCGAAGCTCACTTAGGCATGTTTTTCTCTCACCTGCGGAACTTTACCTATCCCCACCACCTGATTGATCTGGCCTTCCTTGTTTCCGATTCGAAGGATAATACCCTGAATGTCCTCATTCGCAACCTGGAGGAAATTCAGGCTGATGAGAACGAGTTCATGCACTACGGCGAAATTTCCATCATTGAGAAAGACTTTGGTCAGAAAGTCAACCAGGATGTCGAGTCCCGGCACGGTTTCGCTGCCCAGGCTAGCCGTCGTAAACTCATGGCCCAGGCTCGTAATTGGCTTCTAAGCGCCACTCTCCGTCCCTACCACTCGTGGGTGTATTGGAGAGACGTCGACGTTGAGACTGCCCCTTTCACTATTCTTGAGGACCTGATGCGCCACAACAAGGATGTCATTGTCCCTAGTAAGTAATGTTCTAGCTCAATTAAAGTTGAACAAGGCCATAGAACCGCAGTTAACACTTTACAGACGTTTGGCGCCCTCTTCCTGACTGGCTTGGTGGCGAGCAACCCTACGACCTAAACTCGTGGCAAGAGTCGGAGACTGCTTTGGCTCTGGCTGATACTCTGGACGAGGACGCCGTCATTGTTGAGGGCTATGCTGAGTATGCTACTTGGAGACCTCACTTGGCTTACCTGCGTGACCCCTACGGTGACCCGGATATGGAGATGGAGATTGATGGAGTTGGTGGTGTCAGTATTCTGGCAAAGGCTCGTGTCTTCCGCTCTGGTGTCCACTTTCCTGCTTTCAGCTTTGAGAAGCATGCCGAGACTGAAGGTTTTGGAAAGGTACAGTTATTTGTTTTTCTACTCTTTTATCTCATGTTTTCTAACCATTTTTTTTTTTTTTACAGATGGCCCGCCGTATGGACTTCTCGGTCGTTGGCCTCCCTCATTACACTGTGTGGCATTTGTACGAGCCCAGTGTGGATGATATTAGACACATGGAGGTAAGTTTTCTGTTATATCCCTTGAGATATTCCCCGCCAGCAAACTAACGCATTTTCAACAGGAAATGGAACGCGAACGCAAGGAGCGCGAAAAAGAGGAGCAGGAGAAGGCCAAGAAGGCAGAGAAGCTCAAGGAGGATTACGGTGATACCAACAGCCAGTGGGAGAAGGATAAGAATGATATGCAGAACCTGGCTAACCAGGACAAGGAAGCTGGCGCTGCCGGCAACCAGCCTGCTGCCGCCGCTGCTGCTGCCTAGTAGCCATGCTGTTTGGTGACGGTGTTCCTATTTCTTGTTCTGCTATTATTATCACGGTTGTTGGGTCGGTACGGTTTTCCTTTTGTTTTGTTTCTAGGGTTGCTTTTTTTCGGTGTGACACACTTATTCCGCCTACAATGTATGATAGAGTCAATTTTTAATTACCTAGAGTGCCTTTTGTATGAGTGACTGTTAAAATGCTCTAATATCTCTACTACTAAAATGTTGATATACTACTGCTGGTCTCTCAATATGCATATATACATGTGCGTAAGGCAAGCTAACCTAGATAGAAGCGCATGTTTCACCTTAAGTGAGATGATGTTGAGTTAGGGTTAGCACAGGCGATGTGGCAGAAGTCAGTTCCGAGTGCACCCTCTAAGCTTAACACCTTGTCAAAGCCTTATCCTTTGTACAATGGCCCAGTGTATTGCGTATTTACACTTGTTGCAATCAATTTCTTTGCATTATTGAAAGCCTATGGCAAGGCTCTAATCCCCACTACATTTTTCATTCTCCAATTTGTTATGCTACTTACTTTATTGACAACCTAGGTAAGTTGGTTGCTAAGGCCTGTTCAATTGATCTTATCAATGTCACCTTGGAAAGCTACAAAACACAACCAACTGTACCGTGGCCAAGTTGCACATGCTTAGGTTTTAGCACTTCAACAACTACAACAACATACGCACATATGTTTGCTAACCTCTGGAGTGCAATTAGAATTCAAAACAGTTAGAATACCAGTACGAAGCAATTGTGAGGTTTCACCAATCCTCCAATGAGTGTCGAACTTCCCAAGCTCTCGAGCGACGAGTTGCGCGCCGAGCCGACACCCCAATTTCCATCCCGCATGCAATACCGCAGTCGCCCAGTTACAGTCGCAGTCGATCCAGTATCTCTTGTTATTTCAGAATGTATCTCGATTACGTCTGAAATCCGCAAGCGCGCGCCATTACAGAACTCTTCAGTTTCTGCGATTCTGGGCGGAAGCCCAAATCCAGTCCAGCTGGTACCTCCCAGCCTTCGAGTTGCGCCTTTCTCTACTGATGATGCTTCTCAAGCTGATGCTGGCACCGGAAATCGATGGGGCCTCCGAGCAACCAATGCGAAATCTACCCAGGACCATCCGCTCATGTCTAGTTTTGGCAGACTTCGCCATGAACTTGCGAGCGTGAAAGGTATGCTTGAATGCGCAACAAACTCTCCTATCGCTGTTTCATGACAACATACTCATGTTTAAAATATATATATACATGTAGATATTTATACCTTCGATGCTCTTTCGCTTCTCCAGCCTTTCCTCCAAATAATCCAAACCAAAGGAACTGCTGCTCCAATCACAATTCTCGCCCTTGGCGCTCTCCGAAAGTTTCTTGCGTATGGCTTCATAGGAATGAGCTCTCCGAGATTTCCTCTTGCCATGCAATCGCTGTCTTCGGCTCTCACCCACTGCCAATTCAGCGACTCCGGCCAGATGGAGGTTGTTTTGCTCATGATCCTGAACCTCATGGAAGACATGATGTCTGGGCCAGGCGGTCATATTCTAAGCGACGAGAGTGTTTGCAAAATGATGGAGCGTGGCTTGGCCATTTGCTCTTCACCTCGCTTTTCGCCGGTGCTTCGCCAAACGGCAGAAGCTGCGCTGATCCGCATGTGCCAAATCATCTTTCAAGACCTCAAGTTCCTTGAAACCGAATCGAAGCTTCACCTTACATCTCTCGATGACCACCCGAACCTAGAAGCTACTCTCATGCAGCCCCCTTCCCCGGATGTTGGCACCCCGCCTACAACTGAACACGAGACCCAGACTGAGTCGCCGATCAATACCGATTCCGCTCCGGAGAATGACACCGACGACGCTTCATCTTTCAGGAAAGACGATGCGCCTAAGGAGGTTGAAACACCTGCCGAGGAGGCTGCAGAAGCAGATGCTGATCAAGCTGATGATATTGAGGCCGAAACCCTAGATCTTCGCCCGTATTCTTTGGCATCTGTGAAGGAACTTTTGCGAGTCCTCGTGAGTTTTTTGAATCCCAATGACTTGCAATACACGGCAACCATGCGCATTATGGCGCTGCGTATAATTCACGTTGCACTTGAGGTTGCCGGGTCTTCTTTGTCGCGTCACCCTGCTTTAGTAGCGATTGTCAGCGACAGCCTTTGCTGCCATCTCTTTCAGCTTGTCCGTTCCGAAAACATGGACCTACTTCAGGAGTCTTTGGCTGTTGCTGGAACACTACTGGAGACTTGTAGAAGCATCCTCAAGCTCCAACAAGAGTTCTTTCTTTCTTACCTAATTACCTCTCTCTTTCCCTCTATTGAGGTCCCTAAAGAAAGCACGATTGATCCTTCACTGTACGAAGGAATCCCTAAAACGCTGAAGCTGGTAAAGCCCGCGCCTCCCCCTCCTCCACCAAACGCTAGCGGTCGTTCTACCCCAATTCCGGAGTCTGGTGCCCGCAAACCAGACGCCCGACAGGCAATGGTGGAGTGTATTGGTGTTCTCTCAAGAATGCCCACGTTCATGATAGAACTGTTTGTGAATTTCGACTGCGACGAGAATCGAGCAGATCTTTGCGAAGACATGATTGGTCTACTTTCTAGGAATGCTCTCCCTGACTCTGCTACTTGGAGCACAACCAGCGTTCCTCCTCTGTGTCTCGACGCTCTTCTCCGATTTGTGCAGTTTTTGACTGAGCGCCTTGACGACGAACCAAATAACGACGGCTTGCCTGATGCTGAGACCCTGAAAATTCGCCGGCAGAGAAAGCAGGTCATTACAAAAGGTGCCAAGCTCTTCAACGATAAGCCCAAAGCCGGTCTAGCATATCTCGAGGCCCAGGGCATTATCAAGAATGCCGCCGACCCGGTTGCCGTTGCCAGCTTCCTTCAGAGTACCACTCGAATCAACAAGGCTGTCCTTGGTGACTTCATCTCCAAGCGTGGAAACGAGAATGTTCTGGACGCCTTCCTTGACGCCTTTGACTTCTCAGGCAAGCGTCTTGATGAAGCTCTACGTTTGATGTTGGAAACTTTCCGTCTGCCTGGTGAGGCTCCTCTGATTGAGCGCATCGTTAGCTTGTTCTCGGACAAGTACTTTGAATCGTACACCGACTCGGACATTGCCCATAAAGATGGCGTGTTTATTCTAACATACGCTGTTATTATCCTAAATACCGATCAACATAACCCCAACTTGAAGCACCAGAAGCGCATGACTTATGAAGATTTTGCTCGGAATCTTCGTGGCCAAAACAATGGAGAGAACTTCTCACCCGAATTCCTTCAAAGCATCTTTGACTCCATCCGCTCCAACGAAATCATTCTTCCCGAGGAGCACGATAATCAACAAGGCTTTGACTATGCGTGGAGAGAGCTACTTTCCAAGGTCGACAACGAAAGCGAGACGCTGATTTGCGAAACCAACATCTACGATGCAGAAATCTTTGCGACAGCTTGGAAGCCTATTGTCTCGACATTGGCCTATGTCTTCATGTCAGCAACCGACGATGCTGTTTTTGCTCGCGTCGTCACTGGTTTCCACGAGTGTACTCGAATTGCTACGAAGTACGGCATTACGGAGGCGCTGGATCACATTGTCTACTGCCTATGTCAAATGTCAACGCTTGGTGAACAGCTGCCTTACAATACCACCCTGAACACTGAAGTCCAAGTGGGTGACAATAGTGTGATGGTTAGTGAGTTAGCTGTCAAGCTTGGCCGTGACTTTAGAGCCCAGCTCGCGACCCTGGTGCTCTTCAGAGTCCTCAAGGGCAATGAGTCCCTTATCAAGAATGGCTGGGACCATGTAAGTCCTCAACATGTTACATTATGACACAATTCCTGCTAACCGTTTTCTCTAGATTGTTCAAATCTGGCTCAACCTATTCATTAACTCTCTCATCTCCCCGCCATTCTCCAGCAAGAACTCTAACACTCTAGCACTTCCGGATATTCCTCTGCAAACTCCCTCGCAGGTTATTGACCGCGCTGCCAAGGCTAACGAAAGCGGATTCTTTTCTGCATTCACGTCGTATATTTCAAGCTATGCAGCTGATGACCCGCCTGAGCCCTCCGACGAAGAACTCGAAAGCACGCTTTGCACTGTGGATTGTGTGAATCAGTGTCAAATGCAAGAGATTTTCTCTAATATACAGTAAGCTTTAATCTATGCTACATATTACAATGACCACCCAACTAACCAGTATTAGGGATCTGGATACCGAAAGCCTTTCCATGCTCATTGGGATTCTTCTTAAGCATCTGCCTGAAGATGGGCCTGCTGTTATTTCTGTCAAGCCAGACCAACCTCAAGGGCACCACGTCAACGCTGCCAAGATTGGCGGCTCAGAAATCAAGTACGATCCGTCTATCATCTACATTCTGGAGTTCTGCACTGTCTTGTCTCTTCGTAGTGATGAGACGATTAAGGAGGTTGCTCGTCCAGTTTCTGATGCACTTTTCTCCGTACTTCGTAACATCAAGAGAAACCACCCCATTGTGGTCTCGCGTTGTGTTCTCTATCTCTTCCGCGTTCTTCGCGTTTCTTACGTAAGTTAGGCCAGTCCTCATATTCATGCAATTAATTGTACATGCTGACCAAGCTCTTAGCAACATGGCTTTATCAATGTGCCGGTTCTCCTCCACACCATCTCCAACTTCCCTAAGGAGATGATGTCAAAGTGCAATGTGCTTTTGCTCCAAGGGCTCAAGTCCTGCATTGAGGAGCCTAGCCCTCTTCGCAGCGAAATTATGACGTCTCCCGATTTCTGGGCTATTCTCAGATCTCTTGCTGGGCGCCCTGAATCATCATCTACCGTCTTTGAGATTTTGGATGCGGGTACCACCGGAAATGCACCCTCGATTATTTCTGACAACTACGAAGCGTCGATTCTTCTGCTCAATGACTTTGCTACAGCTTCTCGCATGTCTGTGACACCTCGTCAAGATCACAGACAGCGCAAGGAACGTTCGCCTAAGACGCCCACAGAGACGAATGAGACAGTGACTCGTGGCCTTCGCGCTGTGACGCTTATTTACAACATGACAAGCAGAATCCCTCACTTGATGAAGCAGTCTCATCTTGAGAGCAGTGAAGGTAAGCTGTGTACGTCACGTACACTTATATGATTATCCCACTAACACGTCTCTAGCCTGGTCTGCCTACTGGCTTCCTGTGTTTAAGTCTCTCACGTCTCAATGCACCAACCCATGCCGCGACGTGCGTCAACTAGCGTTTACATCGCTTCAGCGAACGCTCCTTTCTCCCACTCTAACTGATAGTGACCACAAGGAATGGACTGCAATCTTTGGCCAGGTCCTCTTTCCCTTGATCCAGTACCTTCTCAAGCCTGAGGTATTTTCTTCGGATCGTGAAGGGATGAGCGACATGCGCGTCCAGGTTTCATCGCTCTTGTGCAAAGTCTTCCTACAATATCTTGTTCTTCTATCTTCTTGGGACGGAATGTTTGATCTTTGGATTCAGATTATTGATGTCATGGACCGTTTACTCAATAGTGGCCAGGGTGATATTCTTGTACGTCACCATGCTTTTATTATCTTTTGTATTTTGCTAACACGTTTATAGGAGGAAGCCGTTCGTGAAAACCTCAAAAACGTTGTTCTCTTCATGTCGAGTAACAAGTATCTAGCCCCGCAGTCTCAAGACGAGTCCAAGTCCAAGCTATGGAACGAAACATGGAAGAGAATTGACCGCTTCATGCCGGATCTAAAGGCTGATTTGGCCTTGGAGGTCAATGATAAAGAGCTACCGCCTGTTCCGGCTGAGCCTTCGAACGCGTCAAAGCCGGCTGAATGATTGTATTTTTGAGGATGTATTTTTTACTGGATCGAGTTTTCATTAATGCCATTTTTGTATTGCGTACTTACTCTGGTACTTTCTAGGTATCAGTTTCAACATTGTGATCGTTCAAGTCACTGTGGTCGTGAATTTAAATAACGTAAAGTTTACCACTTTGACAATTTGGAACGCTATTGTGACATTAATGGGAGCACGTGACAACGCGACAAGTATATATCCCCGATAGATGCATTGAAAGTCCCACGTCGCGATTTAATTTGAAATTCCAAGACCTACCTACCTACACAACGACAACCACTTTTCATCAACTTTTCTTTAAGAAAGATTCAACCGGCAATCGAAATGGCTTCTTCTCAACCGCCTATTGCTACGTTAGTGCCATTGCACCCCGGCACTATGTATGCTCATGGCTGACTTTTTTCATGTCGACTTATTTAGGGTATACGTCCAAAACCTAGAGGAGCGTATCAAGCCCGAGGCTCTGATTGAGGCGCTCAAGAGCATCTTTTCTGAATATGGAACCGTGCTTGATGTCGTTGCCAAGACCAATTTGAAGGCTAAGGGCCAAGCCTTTATTGTCTTTGATGAGCCCGAGTCGGCACTCCGGGCTATCGAGGAAATTCAGGGCTTTGAGCTCTTTGGCAAGCCAATGAGGGTTGCGCTCGCGCGCTCCAGAAGTGATGCGACTATCGAAAAGTACTCTTCCCAGGAAGAATTTGACCTTCACAAACGCCACAGATTGGCGGACAAGGGTACATCGAGAGTTTTCCTTATCTTGCTGGTGTTTAGCAACTAACGTTCTGTGCAGAAAAGCGCATTGCCGCCGCCGAGGAGCAGAAGCGTTCCGGCGCCCAGGAGCCCGTATCCAAGCTGGCCCGCGGCCCCACGGGCCTCAAATCTTCAAACCCCTCTGGCCCGTCGACTGTACCTGACGAGTATCTACCTCCCAACAAAATTCTGTTCCTGCAGAATATTCCCGATCAGTATGATGTGGACTCGCTTACGGTCATTTTTGGTCGTTTTGATGGTTTCAAGGAGGTCCGTCTAGTGCCTGGACGTCGTGGACTTGCCTTTGTAGAGTATGAGACGGACCAAAATGCTATTACGGCTAAGGAGAACACCTCGGGAATGACTCTTGGTGACGATGCCAAACCTCTGAAGGTGGCCTACCAAAGAAAATAGAAGTTTGTTGCTTCTTATTACACTATTTGAATTTTTGTTTTCTATGGTACACCAATATAACACCACTTTTACACCTGTCTGTCGTCTCGCTTGATGACAAAACAAGTACACTATTCGAATGATAAAATGATTGATTGGTATGGTATTATAGGTTTCCGGGTTGAAACAAGTGACATAGAATATTCAAAGCAAATGGCAAACGCTCATACAGAACAGCAACTTGTGTGACTTTAAAAAATGACTTCGTCCTCGTCACCATCAGCCAACAGATCCTTGGGGTGCTCGTCTGCAATAGGTTCGCCTTCGCCCTTGGCGGCTCGCCGAGCCAACATTTCAGCGTCAGCAGCAGCAGTATCGCGTTGCTTCTTGTTGGCAACCTATATGAAACGTGTCAGTCATGTCTGGTAGCCTGTTGTGACAAACAAAAATACCTTCTTGAGTCTATAGAACTCTTCTCTGTCGAGTTCATCCAGCTCCGAGTTGATGTCTATAAGTTGGAAAACGCGTCAGTTGGTGAAATAGCTCATCACAACAACATTTTAGCTTACACTTGATGGTGTTCTCCGTTCTAGGTATGATAACATGCTCGCTTAGGTTCGGTTAGTATCTAGTAGCTTGGTAGCTCAATAAAGTTTTGCGACGTACATGGCGTTTACTGTTGTAAAACAAACGTTAGTTATTGCGCAAACTACAGCAATGCTCGCAATATAGGAACGAGTAGACATACCTCTGCGGTTGACAACCTTGATCACTTCGTCCAGAATGACAAATGCAGTCTATTGATATTATTAGTACAAACTTCCCACCACAAACTATGCGGGCAATCGCAAAGACAAACCTGTAAGCTAGCCAACTCCACCAAAGCCTCAACAGCCCGCGCGTATGTTTCTCTGCATCTCTGGACCTGCTGTCCACCACGACCGAGACCAGTTAAACCAAAGTCATTGTTGCCCTCGGTCTGGTAGCTTTCGAAAGCGGGAAGAAGAACACCAGAGACGTTTTCTTGTTTTGTGCGCAGGCGGAATCTTGCCGACTTAGCGGACTCCTGGACCTGGTAACCGATATCACCACCGACTGCGTAAGTGACCTCCGCCAGGGAGAACGCAGCAATTTCCATCACACGGCCCATCTTGCGCTTGGCTTCATCGATACGTCTCGTGATTTCTGTAGTAGGTAGGATAATTGTCGTAAGTGTCTCGAATCTGTCTGCACAAAGAGTATGGCTTCAAATACCTCGGAAACGCCTAAAAAGATGCATTGTTAGCTATGAGGAACCAAGTTGCAATGCGTCTGCCAAACGAGTTGCTACAGATAACGCAAATCAGGCTGTCTTACTTAGTTAAAGCTTCACTCTTTCTTTTCAAAAGAGAGTGGCCAGTCTCGGCGCCCTTAAGCTTCGCCTTCATTAGGCCCAACGACTGGCGCGTGGGGAAAACAGGTTCACGATCCTAGAATTTAATGTTTTGTAAGAATCCAGCTTGTGAAGATGACTTATCGCAAGCAGTAAAATTGCGTCTGATCCCCGAGTACTCACAGCAGCCCCAGACATCTTTACAATGTAGATAATAGAGCAATTTAATCCAAAAAGATGTATTGGCCGAAAGAAAGTCACAACGCAGCGGCACAGCTATAGGCAGAGAAAACACTTGTGTTTATATACGCGATGAAATAGAGTTGGAATGGCAGCCGTTTATTAGAAGGCTGTCGATTTCCTTCTATCATTAACTAAAGAAAGGCCCTATAACCAGAAACAACGCCTCTCACGTTTATCTGCGGCATATAAAGCAACTTAGCTTGTCGCATATGCTACATAAGGTGGGTCCTAGTTATCGGGGGTATGAACCTAACCGAAAACAGATAATCCTAAGCTGTAAAAACGCCTTAACAAATTACTTTGGCACGTCAATGCTGGCTGGAGTGTGCACCCAAGTTTAAGTTTGGCGTAAAAAAAAAAATAAGCCCGAAGATCTTCAATACTTGACTTGACGTCTTGGCCACCACGATTTTACCATTTGTTGATACCCGTCACCAACGTCTTTCTATCTGCTACACTCTGGTAGCCAATCCGCCGTTTTGATTCGTCGTTTCGCCCGTCGTCGAAGCGCCACTCAACACAACAATGGTTTCGCTTGCGGTCGCTAGAGATGGCGTTGACCTGAGGATGGTAGTAAGTCACTTGATTAAATGTGCTCTCAACTCTCAGGGTACATCGATCGAATATTGGCTAATGTCATACTCTTTATAGTCTGAGGAAGACTCTGTCTACGAGCACGATATTTTACGAAACTTTGGTAGTACAAAGCCGTGGCTTTCATACATTTCTTCGAAGGTTCAGCATGGAACGATTCAAGAACAGGCTTATATCATGGAGCGGGCATGTGTGCAACTCCCCCGTTCTTACAAGCTCTGGAAAATGTATCTCGAATTTAGAGTGCGCCATATCAAGAAACTCAATGCGGCTGTTTTCATTTCAGAGTACCGGAAGGTTAATTCCCTTTTCGAGCGCGCCCTAATCCTCCTGAACAAGATGCCTCAGATCTGGGAGATGTACCTTCGATTTCTTACACTGCAACCCATAATCACGACGACTAGACGGACATTCGATCGAGCCCTCCGCGCCCTCCCGATCACCCAGCACAGCAGAATATGGGCGCTATTTCTTCCCTTTGCCAATTCGGCCTCTGGCGAAACTGCCGTCAGAATTTGGAAACGTTACATTCAAGCACACCCTCAAGACTGCGAGGATTATATTGAACTTTTGGTTCATGTCGGCAAGCACACCGAAGCAGTCCAAACGTATATTGTGGCCCTCAACAACTCTAAATTTATCAGCAAGCATGGCAAGGGTCATTACGAGATGTGGAGCGAAATGATTGATCTTTTGGTTGGTCATGCTTCCGAAATCAAGACCGGTACAGAAACTGGAATCAACGTTGAACGAATTCTGCGGAGCGGTCTTAACATATTTCCCGATCAGCGTGGAAACCTTTGGTGCGGACTCGCAACATTCTGGATCAAGCGCGGGAACTTTGAGCGCGCACGCGACATCTTCGAAGAAGGGATCTCAACCGTCATGACTGTCCGCGACTTTACAATGGTTTTTGACTCATTTATGGAGTTTGAACGCAACGTGATTGAGGCGCTAATGGAAAATGCTGCCAAGCGTGGCGACGCTGGTGTAGTTGACGAGGCGGCTGACTTCGAGCTTGATATTCGCATGATGCGCTTGGAGCAGCTGCTTGATCGTCGTCCATTCCTGCTAAACGACGTCCTGCTTAGACAAAATCCAAACTGTGTGCACGAATGGGAGAAACGGGTAGCGCTTTGGGGCAGCAACAGACAAGAAGTTAGCAAAACTTACGCTGATGCCATTGCGGCGATTCAGCCCAGGAAGGCTGTTGGCCCATTACATGAACTCTGGAACAACTATGCTAAGTTCTACGAGGCAGCAGGCGATATTACGACGGCACGGATCATTATGGACAAGGCGGTCAAGGTCCCCTTCAAGTCTGTTGCTGAGCTTGCAGATATGTGGGTGGCGTGGGCGGAACTTGAGCTGCGCTGTGAAAACCTAGATGAAGCTGTCCGTGTTATGCGCAAAGCTGTCCAAGCTCCCAAGAGGTCAACAGTTGACTACTTTGATGAAACCCTTCCACCCAGACAACGCTTACACAAAAGCTGGAAACTGTGGAGCTTTTATGTTGACCTTGTTGAGAGTGTAGATGGCCTAGAAGAAACACGCAACGTCTACGAACGAATTTTTGAGCTCAGAATTGCAACGCCGCAGACCGTGGTCAACTACGCCAACCTCCTAGAAGAGCACCAATATTTTGAGGAGTCATTCAAAATTTACGAACGTGGCCTGGATCTTTTCAGCTATCCCGTTGCATTTGAGCTATGGAATTTGTATCTGACCAAGGCTGTGGACAGGAAGATCAGTATTGAGCGACTACGCGATCTCTTTGAGCAAGCCATCGAAGGTTGCCCTCCCCGGTTCGCTAAAGTCATCTACCTCATGTACGGAAACCTGGAGGAGGAGCGCGGTCTTGCTCGCCACGCTATGCGCATTTACGAGCGCGCCACCAGGGCCGTTGCCGATGAAGACCGGGCCGACATGTTCAACTTTTACATTACCAAGTCTGCGTCCAACTTTGGCCTGCCATCCACGCGACCCATTTACGAAAAGGCCATTGAAATGCTGCCCGACACCGAGGCGCGTGACATGTGCCTGAAGTTTGCCGAGATGGAGAAAAGGCTGGGCGAAATCGATCGTGCCAGGGCCATCTTTGGCCATGGCTCCCAGTTCTGTGATCCGCGTACGAGCCCCGACTTTTGGACAAAGTGGGAAGCCTTTGAGGTGCAGCACGGTAATGAGGACACGTTCAAGGAGATGCTCCGTGTCAAGCGCAGTGTGCAGGCACAGTTCAACACCGACGTCAACTTTATTGCCACACAGGCGCTTGCCCGGACGCAAACGTCTGGAGGCAACAGTGACGAAGAGGCAACGGATGCCATGGCCCAGCTCGAGAGACAGGCCAAAGCGCCGGTTGGCTTTGTGGCTGCAAGCACGTCATTCCGGTCCGGGCCAGCCGATGAGAATGCGTCAGTTCAGGCTTCAAATCCTGATCTTATCGACATTGACGAATAGCAGTAGTAGTACGTCTGTTTTGTTCGTTTCATCATTGTCATTAATTGTCTCTTTCGCGACATATTTCCTCTTTTGTTTTTTTGGAGTTTTTTTTCACATTGGTAAGTTGCTACTCATAAGGATAAATTAGCAACAACGAGTATATATATATACATAGATAAAGCCTAATCTCATGCCAAACTAACTCATTTGAGTCATGTTCTGTGGTCTTTCTGTGAATCACATCATTTATACATTGTGCTAAGGTTGTGTGTGCGTGGTCGATTTATTTTCTTAGTCAGCGACCAAATTACAGAGATCGTGCCAAACAGTAGTAAGAGCAAATAACTGCATCTTGACCATTAATTGTATTTCTCTCCACAATAATCAAACTTTTTCCAGTGCCACTTTAACGAATTTTGATAGACCGAATTTGCAATTAGCGAGTCTATATACGCATGTTTGTTCGGCTATAACTCTAATTTGCGACCTTTTCTGTCATTATACTTTTACGCGAAGGTGTGGGTGAGTCTTCATAGCAGCAGTTGATATGGGTCGCTCATGTTAAGACCGCTTTTCGCCGAACTTTTACGTCGCCCAACGCCGTTACGATTTCGGTCTTTGGTGTTTACTTCGCGGCTAATGAAACGATCTTTTAATGTGTTTAGCAAAGCAATGAAGGAACCCATTGTACGGCCACTAGCGCCTCTTCAGCTAACGCCCAACGAGGCACGGCTAAGATCGCTTCTACTTCATTTTACCGCGTCGCTGTCTGAGAGCCTTCCAGACAAGAAGATAGAGCTGCGGTGGGCCGGCGGATGGGTTCGGGACAAACTGCTGGGTATTGATAGCAATGATATCGATATTGCCATCAACTGCATGACGGGCGAAACATTTGGCCTGGAGCTCGGCAAGTTTTGCCAGCAAGAGTCGGTGATTGAACAGTACCATATGGAGAAGGACGACCTCAAGGGCCTACACCTTATTCGCCTTAACCCCGAAAAGTCCAAGAATCTCGAGACGGCGACGACACAACTTTTTGGCGTGGACCTAGATTTTGTCAATCTGCGCAAGGAAACATACGCCTTGGACAGCCGTAATCCCGAAATAGAATTTGGCACAGCTTATGAAGATGCCATGCGACGAGACGCCTCGGTAAATGCGCTCTTCTACAATATTCACACAAACTGCATTGAAGACTTTACTGGTGGTTTGAAGGATCTCGAAGCCAAGCTCATCCGCACCCCGTTAGAGCCGCTGCAGACTTTCATGGATGACCCGCTCCGAGTTCTGCGCCTTGTACGCTTCTCCAGTCGTCTGGACTTCAAGTTGGATGAAGAGGCGCGGAGATTCATGAGTGATGAGCGAGTTCTCAAGGCTCTGGAACTCAAAATTACGCGGGAACGCGTAGGCATCGAGCTTGACAAGATGCTCAAAGGTAAGGAGAATGGTATCTTAATGTTATATATTACTAACGATGGCCATCTAGGCAATGACCCCCGTGCATCTCTAATTCTCATCGACGAGCTGAAGCTATACCATGCCATTTTTACCGATATCACCAAAGAGAATGAGCCGCAACCAGATATTCAACACTGGTCTAGCGTCTACAATCTCGTTTACGAGCTTGCCCAAGATAGCGACCCGCAGTCAATCTACCAAACGCTGGTAGCAAACAGCTTAGACAAGTATCTAGTGTGGGCGCTGGCTTCGATGTGCCCTTGGGAATCTGTCGCTGACGATGTCGTCACAGGTCCCAGGACTAAAGCCAATTCCATTCCCC